>PISX010007523.1:35233-88445 GCA_004024625.1 Mellivora capensis | reverse complement strand
TTCCTCTAGGTTGCTTAACTTATTGGCATATAACTGTTGATAATAGCTTCTGATGATTGTTTCTACTTCTTTGGTGTTAGTTGTGATCTCTCCCTTTTCATTCATAATTTTATTAATTTGAGCTTTCTCTCTTTTCTTTTGGATTAGTGTGGCCAATGGTTTATCGATCTTATTGATTCTTTCAAAAAACCAGCTTCTACTTTCATTGATACGTTCTACTGTATCTCTAGTTTCTACCTCATTCATCTCTGCTCTAACCTTGATTATTTCCCTTCTTGTGCGTGGAGTTGGTTTTAATTTGTTGTTGATTCTCCAGTTCTTTAAGATGTAGAGACAGCTGTTGTATTCTGGATTTTGCAATTTTTTTGAGGGAGGCTCAGATGGCTGTGTATTTCCCCCTTAGGACCGCCTTTGCTGTATCCCATAGGTTTTGGACTGATGTGTCTTCATTCTCATTGGTTTCCATGAATTGTTTAAGTTCTTCTTTGATCTCCTGTTTGATCCACGCATTCTTAAGCAAGGTGGTCTTTAGCTTCCAGGTGTTTGAGTTCCTTTCAAACTTTTCCTTGTGGTTGAGCTCCAGTTTCAAAACATTGTGATCTGAGAATATGCAGGGAATAATCTCAATCTTTTGGTATCGGTTGAGTCCTGATTTGTGACCCAGTATGTGGTCTATTCTGGAGAAGGTTCCATGTGCACTTGAGAAGAATGAGTATTCTGTTGTTTCAGGGTGGAATGTTCTGTATATATCTATGAGGTCCATCTGGTCCAATGTGTCATTCAATGCTTTTGTTTCTTTATTGATTTTCTGCATGGATGATCTGTCTATTACTGAGAGAGGCGTGTTAAGATCTCCTACTACCAATGTATTCATATCAATATGACTCTTTATCTTGATTAATAATTTTCTTATGTAATTGGCTGCTCCCATATTGGGGGCATAGATATTTACAATTGTTAGATCATCTTGGTGGATAGACCCTTTAAGAATGTTGTAGTGTCCTTCTGTATCTCTGACTACCGTCTTTAGTTTAAAATCTAATTTATCTGATATGAGAATTGCTACCCCGGCCTTCTTTTGATGCCCGTTGGCATGAAAGATGTTTCTCCATCCCTTCACTTTCAATCTGGGTGTACCCTTAGGTTCAAAATGGGTCTCCTGTAGACAACATATGGATGGGTCCTGTCATTTTATCCAATCTGAAACCCTGTGTCGTTTTATGGGCGCATTCAGGCCATTCACATTGAGAGTGATTATCGATAGATACGTTTTTATTGACATCGTGTTACCTTTAAAGTCTTTCTTTCTGTGGATTGTCTCTATATTTCTGTACAATGATATTCTTGGGGTTTTTCCTCTTTTATAGAACCCCCCCTTAATATCTCCTGCAATGTAGGCTTGGTGTTTGCAAACTCTTTTAAGGTATGGCGGTCTTGGAAACTCTTTATATATCCATCCATTTTGAATGTCAGTCTTGCTGGATAAAGTATTCTTGGCTGCATGTTCTTCTCATTTAGTGCCTGAATATATCTTGCCAGCCCTTTCTGGCTTGCCAGGTTGCTGTGGACAGGTCTGACGTTATTCTGATGGGCTTTCCTCTGTACGTAAGGAGCTTCTTTATCCTAGCTGCTCTAGATTTTCTCTAGAATTATAATTCCTCATTCTTACTATCAGGTGTCTTGAGGTGTTTCGAGAATCTAAAATCTTGGGGGGGGACCATTCTGCCTCTAGTACATGAATGCTGTTTCCATTTGCGATATTTGGAAAATTTTCATGAAGAACGTGTTCGACAATATCTTCTAGACTTCTTTCTTTCTCTTCCCCTTCAGGTATTCCAATAATTCTGACGTTGGAACGTTTCATGGCATCATTTATTTCCCTGATTTTTTTTTTCGTGGCTTCTAAGCTGTTTGTTCCAGGCTTCCTCCTGATCCTTTCTCTCTATCTGTTTGTCCTCCAGATCACTAATTCTATCTTCTGTCTCAGTTACCCTAGCTTTTAGAGAATTTAGATTAGATTGGAACTCATTGAGAGCCTTGTGAACTTCATCCCTGGTGGCTTTCAGTTCTGCCCTAATATTGTGAACATCATCCCTGGTGGCTCTCAGTTCTGCCCTAATCAATTCCATTTGGTCGTCCATGGCTTTCTCCAACCTCGCTATTGCCTGGATAATTGTTAACCTGAATTCCCTTTCTGACATAATGTCTATGTTGGTAGGCATTAGCTCTGTTGCAGAGGGCCCATCCTCTGAATTTTTATTCTGTTGGGCATTCCTCCTCCTAGTCATTTTGGTGAGAGTTGGCTGAATGGTTGTAGCTGGATGTATCGACCTTGGTGCAGTGAAGGTGCACCCTGGAATGCTTCTGAGCAATCAAGAGTCCCCACCCAAATGAAAGAAAAAAAGAAAGAGAGAAAGCAGATAAAGAGAGAAAGAGAGAGAGAGAGAGAGAGAGAGGAAAAAGAAAGAAGGATAAAAGAGAAGGCTCAGCCCAAATGGGCCCCAAGGTAAGGTTTGTGAAGTGTACAAACAAATACAGACAAACAAAAAAGACTGATAAAAGCATATGACAAGAGAAGAAAAAAATATTACATATATATGTATAAGCAAAACAAAGAAACAAACAGACAAACAAAAAAAAAAAGAACCTCGTCAATAAGAACCCTAAGTATAAGATTTATAGACTACCAGGACAAACACAAGTATACAAAAATACTGGTAGGAGAAAAAGATGGGAGAGTGGTTGTAAATTCTCAGTGTGGGCGAGGAAGGTTATTTTGCTTCTTCCTGGATGTATCTTGATACCTTTTTTAAAGGATACAACTTTCCTAAGATAACAGGGGATTAAAAATTGGTTTACCTATAGGGGTAGTATTGATTGGGGAAAGGGGATTACCTTGAATTTTAACTCTATATGAATATTAGCAAATAAAAGTAAAGAATGATCTAAACTAAACTAAAGTGAAATTAAAAAATATATATATAAAAAATAGAAAAGCAAAAGAAAAACATGGGTATATGTATCAAAAAGTTCAGGTTAAAAGGTTATTATGGAATTTGATGTACTGGACATCTCACTGTGATGGCAAATAGGCTAAAAAAATCTATATAAAAAAATAAAAAAGATTTAAAAAATTAAAAAATGAACCAGAATAGTGGGAACGAATTAAAATTTAAACGTATCTATGAAGTAGTAGTGATTGTTGTCTTCTGGCGGGTTTCTGGTTGGCTTTCTGGGGGAGGGGCCTGCCGCGTGGGTTTTCAGGCCGTGTTTACTGAGTTAAGTCCTCCCGCCCCCCTCCAGGGGGTGGGCTCTGAGGAAACTGGGCCTTTAGGCTTTCTTTTGTTTTCTGGAGGTTTTTATGTCTGTTCATTTGTTTTCTCTCCCCTTGGCAGCTCCCGATGGTTCTTGGAGGTTTAGAGGAAAGCAAACTGCACCCAGACCTCCCTCCCAGAGAGAAGCCTCAGTCCGTTCCCCTCTATGTGCTGCAGAGCAGTTTCCCAGCCTCGATCTCTGGGGACACCTGTGTGTCCTGCTTGTACTCAAAACCACAAGCAGCAGCTGTCTGGGCAGCTCCAGACCCCCAGAGAGGTTCCAAGCAGGGAAGGCACACAGAGATTTTCCTGCTGGCCTGAGCTGAGAGCGATCAGACTTTCTGGGTCCTAGAACCCCCGCTGGTGCCTGCGCGCCTCTCTCAGGGGAGGGGGTGGAGCGCGTCTCAGGCTCTGCTAGTGCAGCGCAGCACACTTGTGGGTACTGCAAAAGTCTGTTTCTGCTCCGGGAGGGTCCCAGCCCCTGCCACACGCCAAGCGCCCTTAGGAGGTCTCCTCACAGCTCAGAGACCAAGACCTGGTTTCTCCGATGCAGGGCTCAGCGCCAGGGCTGTCTGCCCTCCGTGGGGGACCTAAGCCCCTGTCCCTAACAGTTCCAAATCTCACAATTTCACCCTATGATCTTTTCTCTTTTTGAGTGCTTTCTATCCGTCTTCAAGTTAATGCTGGTCCCCAGCCGTAGGGCACTCTTGTATTGGGGTATTACTTCCCGATGCGTTTCCTCTGGTGGCTCCCTCCCCCTTTTGTTTATCTTCTGATACCAGTCCGGCATTCCCACTCCGCTTTACCTGCCCACTGGCGTCTTCTAGAGACTAGAGAGCAATCTAGAGATTGCTAAGGGCAAAGTTTTTTTTGTTTTTTTTTTTTTGTTTTTTTTTTTAATGGTTTGTTTTTATTTTTTTATTTTATTTTTTTAAAGATTTTATTTATTTATTTGACAGACAGAGATCACAAGTAGGCAGAGAGGCAGGCAGAGAGAGAGAGGGAGAAGCCCCTGTAGAGATCCTGACGAGTAGAATTCTGATCTCAGTCTGATTTCATGAGTGATCGGAGTTCCTTGGTAGGTAATCAGCTCACTTTAGGGACAGGTTGAACCAGAGCCTCCTCCTAGTTCCCCGCCATCTTGTCTCCCCTCAAACTGTAATTTTAATCTGTATTCCTTTCATGATTAATGATGCTGAGTCTTTTCAGTGCTTGATAGGTAACTTATATCATTGAATTAATTATTCTCTACAATCTTTGGTCAATGTCAAGTCTCTATTTTTTATATTATCTTAAACTACCCTTCTTTTATAATCTCCATATTTACATATCTAAAGTGCATGTCTTTCCTTCCATTTATTTATTCCATTCTGTTGCCTTATTGGACTTGTTATAGTTTCAAGAACAATGCCAAATAGAAGTTATAAGTGTATATCTTTGTCTTTTTTCAGTATTAGAGGGAAAGCATGTATTCTTTAACCATTATGGATGATGTTAACTCTAGTTTTTTGTTTCTTTGTTTTTATTTTTTTTCCGAAATGATCTTTATCATATTGAAGATGTTTTTCTCTCTTCCTACTGTTCTTACTTTTGTATTTTTAAAATCATAAATAGGTGCTGCATTTTACTTACTTGTTTCTTCTGATTGTATTAAGATGACCATATTGGTTTTATCCTCTATGAATTTGGAAAACAGATGAACATAGGGGAAGGTAAGGAAAAATAAAATAAGATAAAAATAGAGAAGGAGGCAAAGTAGAAGAGACTCTTAACTATAGAATCCATACTGAGTGTTGCTGAAGGGGAGGTGTTTGGGGGATGGAGTCATAGGGTGATGGGCATTAAAGAGGGTACTTGATGTAATGAGCACTGGGTGTTATATGCAATTGATGAATCACTAAATTCTGTCCCTGAAACTAATAATACACTATATGTTAACTAAATTGAATTTAAATAAAACTTTTTTTAAATAGAGTTCAAAAACCAAATTTTTCAGATGTTGATATCACTGTTTATCCCAACAAAGACATAGTATAATTAGTCCATATCAAGCTAGATACAATATAAAGACAATTTAGTTTAACAAAAACTTACCAAAAATAGATCTTAAAAATAATCAAAGAGAAAGAAGAAATTCTATGTAGAGAAAGAAAAAAATTATGTATTTTAACAATAAATAGGTAAAGAGAACTGAATGGAATAATAGCTTCAAAATACTTAGAGAAAATTATTGATGTAGATAACAAAGGCAAGAGATTAAGAAAAAAATTAAATTTTGTTACAACTTACAGCCTGTTGATGAGTCCTTCAGACAGGCAGAGTGATCTTCCTCTAGGAACTCATCTGCCTCGATATTAATACTTTGCTAAGGGCAAAAGGCAACCTTAGCTTTACATTGGCCTGACCTCTAGAATCCTGTAAGTCTCCTTTAACATATAAAAATTCTTCTGGAAAATTTCTTTATCTTAATTTCCCCCAAAACAGATGTTAGCAATCATCCTCTAAGCACATGGCCCACTGATATACATCTGAAGGCTCCCATGACAAGTTTTACTGGACAATAGTAAATGTCCTTTTCCTAAAAACAGCTAGCCCCTCAAGGTCTTGGAAACCTTGCTACCAAACTCCATAGAGACTTATAATATCCCTAATACCCTCCCAACTTGAAAGTATATAATCAGCCACTCCTCACAACCCCAGTTCAGCTCTTTCTTCCCACAGGTCCTGTCCACATGCTTTAATAAAGCCACTGTTTTGCACTAAAGTTATCTCAAGAATTCTTTCTTGACTGCTTGCTCCTGAACCCCAACATTTTCACATCAAAAATTACTACAGATTTATCCTTCATAGGCAAGAAAGTATTATTTATGGTCAAGAGTAAAGTACAAACTGCAAACTAAAAAAACAAACAAACAAAAACAACCAAAAAAACTGATTCTACAGCATGTCCTCAGGGAAGAGGAAAATGCAAAGTGATACCTAAAATAATTCGAGATGCAAGCTAAATGGTAAGAAAGAACTATAAACATGGATTAAATATCAATAACTATAAAACACTATCATAATTAATATCTGACTTTGAAGCAATAAATCAAATGAGATGAACTTAACACAGGATAAGAATAAGCATAGTTCACAGGACCATTTGAGTTTATTGTATTTTTCAGGAAGTAGGAAATGATAGTAATTATCTTTGAACATGGTTGAATGTACATTTTGAAATTTCAACAACACAATTGATGGAAATAAGGCATGTAACTTTCAAGCTAGAAGAGGAAAAAGTAAAATAATCACTTCAAAAATGCAGAGAAAGGGACGCCTGGGTGGCTCAGTTGGTTAAGCGGCTGCCTTCGGCTCAGGTCATGATCCCAGCGTCCTGGGATCGAGTCCCACATCGGGCTCCTTGCTCTGCAGGGAGCCTGCTTCTCCCTCTGACTCTGCCTGCCACTCTGTCTGCCTGTGCTCGCTCTCTCGTGCGCTCTCTCTCTCTCTCTCTGATAAATAAATAAAATCTTTAAAAAAAAAATGCAGAGAAAAAAAAGCATAGAAAAGTTTTAGAAAAAATGTAAAAAAAAAGTAAAATAGGAAGTATAAATTAAATGACATTGATAAATCTACATTTAACAATAGTTATTTTAATGAGTTAAAACAAAAGAAAATTATTAAAATTAGCCATATTTTAAAAGATGGACCATAAAAATGAGGACAAATACAAAGACAGTAAGAAAAAAAAAAGTTATAAAAAAATACCAGTCAAATATATCAAAGCAATTCAGTATCTTTAGGGTGAAGATGAATAAATAAAAGAGCAATAAAAAACAAACAAAAATAGTGTTTCTGCTATAATGGTAAAGAATAGATTTAACAGGTTTAAGATATGTTCTACTTGCTGTACGCTGCTTTTAACTCTTGCACAGATAGTATTACGTAGAATATATCCACAGAATCCTCCTTATTTTTTCCCCTAAAAATAAATACCTAGATTTTTCTATATGTAATTTGTGCTGCATGAAATTAGCATATTTATGTTCCTGTATACACCAATGAGAGAGATTCTCTGGTGGCAAATTCCCAGTAACAGATTTCTGGAACATTAATGTATGCTCTCTAACTAACTGCACCTAGTTCTGTGACATATTATTCTTTTTAGAATATAGCCAATTTACAGTTCTGCCATAAGCCAGTGAAGTTTCTCAGATCTCTAGTACCTTGGTATTACCTTTTATTTTTTGCCAATCAGATCATTCTTAAATATTGCCTCATTATTGTATTAATCTGAATTTCTATTAGTGTGAGATTTTTAGTTTAATTTTAATCTGAGTTTTCTAGCCTAACTTCTCAGCATATTCATATTCTTTGCTTAATTTTCTGTTGTTTTTCCTGTCTCCTTAGCTGTTTTGTAAAGGTTCCTTCTAAATTCCTGATGCTAGTCCCTTGTCAGTTGTAGATGTTGTAAATATCAAAGTCCAGGCTGTCACCCCATCTGTTAACTTTGTTTATGTGCTTCATTGAAGAAAAACCTCCATGAATCTTAATATTTATATAGCATATCTTAATTTGAAAATTGTAGAATATTTTATCCACTCTAAAGTTAAGAAATGTATAGTCACAATATAAAGAGAAAGAATAGATTTCCTTTCATTTCGTCCCTCAGTCAACATCCATAGCTTTATAAAGACAACATTTTTACATCTTTAATTCTGCAGGTATTGTTTTCATACAAATCACTCAATACATTCCACAATCAGGTGTCACCCCAGAGCTCAGAAGGCCATGCTCTATGCTCCAATTTTAATGTTTAATCCCAGGGAAAATATTAACTTGGATAAAATGGGCTGCTGTTAATGGAATGTCCAATGGAAATGCAATCTTTGGTCACTGAGTGGAGTTTGTCTGTGAAGGTAGTGTAAACATAAATCAATGGCATAGATATGAAAAAAAAAGAATAACAAAAATTGCTGACTTCAGTTGTCATATATATGCAGATGACATTGAAGTTTATATTTCCATTAACCTAGGAAGAGAAGGGAGAAACCTGTGTGCATAAATAAGTTCATCACTGAGACTTTATTTGAATAAATGAGAAAATCTAGAAAAGAATTACAGAATCTCTTAAACCCAGTGTTTCCAAGGTTCCTAAAGAATTAGGTAATGACTGGAAAAGGAACCTGTGTGCAGCCTAAAGTTTGTGTGCATGTGTTTGTGTGTATGTGGGCACACACATGTGTGTGAATAAATGTTGCTGTACTTTATAAACTTGAAAAATAATATGGGCTGATTTGGTTAAAGTAAAAAGGTAACTATATAAAATAAATAATGTTTTTTTTAAAGATTTATTTATTTATTTGACAGAGAGAGGGAGATCACAAGTAGGCAGAGAGGCAGGCAGAGAGAGAGGGGGAAGCAGGCTCCCCGCTGAGCAGAGAGCATTGCGGGGCTTGATCCCAGGACCCTGAGATCATGACCCGAGCCAAAGGCAGAGGCTTAACCCACTGAGCCACCCAGGTGCCCCACAAATTTTTATCAACCTTTAGGATCTACTTGTCTATTATAGGCACTATATCTCTAGTACATTTTCACTATTAACGGATCCAAGGTTCTTCCTGTAGGTATACTTAGTGAAGGCTTTATGCCATACAGAATCAAGGCTCTGTTATCATCCTTCAAAAGGACAGTTTCCTTGAGCACCTGGGTGGCTTAGTTGTTTAAGTGTCTGAGTCTTGATTTAGGCTCAGGTCATGAGCTTACAGTCGTGAGATCAAGCCCCGTGTTAGGCTCCATGCTCAGTGCAGAGTCTGCCCTCTGCCTCTGCCCTTCACCCCATTCACTTGCACTCTCTTTCTCAAATAAATAAATAAAATCTTTTTTTTTTAAAAAGACAGTCTCATTATAAGATTTAGGTTCATAGTCTTTTAATACGTAGCTTTCCTTTAGCAAAGATCTAGATTTAACCATAAGGTCATTCCAATAAACTTGAAACAGGAGGTTACAAGTTCTCCTACACCTTGTTTCAAACCACGCATAAGAAAATGAATCAAAATTTGAGCTACATTTTACTATCACAGTTTGGCCATATTCTTTCTTTAGTGTAATTGACATACAATATTATATGATCTTCAGGTATACAACATATTGTTTTGACAGTTCTATACACAGTAAGGATTGTCCCCATTTGTCACTGTGTAATATTGCCGTAATATTATTAACTATATTCCCTATGCTTTACTTTTCATCTTTGTGATTTGTTTACTATATAACTGGGAGTTTTTTCTTCTTAATTCCCTTTATCTATTTTACCCATTCCCCTATCCACCTCTTCTCTGGCAACCACCAGTTTGTTCCTTGTACTTAAGAGTCCATTTTCTGTTTGATCATTTGTTTGTTTTTTAGATTTCACATATAAGTGAAATCATATATTTGTGTTTCTGTTTCTGGCTTAATTCATTTACCATGATATCCTCTAGGTCCTTCCATGCTGTCACAAATGGCAAGATCTCATTCTTTTTTAATGGCTGAGAAATATTCCACATTTTCTTCATCATTTATCTATTGATGTGCTCTTAGGTTGCTTCCATATCTTGGCTATTGTAAATAATGCTGCAGTAAACACAGGGGTGCATGTATCTTCAAATTGCTGTTTTTGTTTTCTTTGTGGAGGCATGGTTTTTTTTTTAAATAGGAGAACAACAAAAAATATTCCTGTTTCTTTTCATGTCTTTCATTAGAATGATTTTGTTGCTCTAGCTGCATCAGGACTCTTCATTGCCTTTACAAATGTGCACCATTTTCTTTACATCTCTGTGGGAACTCCACAACACATTTGGAGATGGAAAGCTTGTCTATAACTTTCTAACTTAGGATGATCAGTAATTTGAGCAACTGAATCTTGATCTTCATCCTTTGGTTATTTTGTTGTTTAGGCACAAACACATAAGCGTGTGCATGCACAAACATTAAGTTAGCCAAGAGAAAGTGAAATAATAAAGCCATCAGAAGAAACACCTAGTGTAGCAGCTATGTTGAAATCCTCAGGGCAAGGAGAAATGCATTTGAATCTTGGTGAAATCATGAATATTCTTCTTCCATGGCTTATAAATTATAGCAAAATATTAAAAGAGGTGTTACTCAAATGTAATTTTAAAATCTGGTGCTATTAATATACCCATTTGTGAGCATTCAGAATGAGAACAAAACAACAAAAAATCCCTTAAAGTTTTAACTTTTAACTTAGTATATAAGATTCAGGCATAAGGGGTGGGAAGTGAAGGTAGGAGAGGTTTGTATCTCTAACGTGAGCTTCAGTTCTTATCCTTTTAGTTCTATCCTTGTAATCAGTAAATCGCTGGGCTTGGTGATAATGCATTCATATGGAAAACGACTAATTTATTTTCATGAAGACTATTAATAGGTTGAAAGAGAGAAAAAGTAATTAACTATAACTTCCAGCCTTATAATAACCATAAACTTATTAAACCTCTCCACAGTATTATTTAGAGAATACTGATGCAGTATGCCTTTGAAGATCAAGTTGTGCTGGACTTGCATGCAAATATTTAAGAAGTTAATTAAAATATGAATTATTTTTGAACTCTGGTTCTGGCTATATTGTAAGAGTACATTCTAATTATTAATGAAGCATCCAAATTTTCTTCTTTTTTTCCTAATTAGAATTTCTAGTTATGTCTATTTGAGGCCATCAAAATTCAGTGCTACTACTAGACATATTGGTATGAATTGCAAAGTTGGAGAAAAAGTTTATATTAGTACTTTACTTTTTTTTCAATAATAAAGCTAACAGATTTACTCTTTATTCTGAGTGTCCCTTTTTTATGTTGAAAATGAAATCTGATATTTTTAATGTCAAGTAAAGGTGCTTTCATATTTTTACCCATTTTTAGGATATTAAGAAGCAGATGGATCTCAAGCCTGCAACCACAACAGGATAATTATGATTCTAAGTTATTTCATTTGATTACCTTACAGCTGATTATATTAAATTTTAATGTGTTAGTATCTGTATCAATACTTGAATAAAATTAGGCATTTTATAGATCATCCTGAAATATCAATACAGAGGCATGCACATGTAAGTTAAAATACTTTGCTTCTTAGATATATATCAATATAACACTTCCAAGTATGACAGTAGGTCCAAAAATGATATTCTACATACATCTACTCCAGATTTTAGAAACAATCAGTGCTAACAAATATTTGTAGGGAAGTCAATAATCAGCATCTGAAATATTCATATTTTTATTTATATAGTGATTTTATTAACTAATGTTTATTTTTTACCATAGTTAAATTTTAGCAAATTACTTAGCTATGGAACAGTATTTGCATTTATGGCTAAATGTAGACAAGTAACATAACAGCAAATTCATATCTTTTGTAAACATTTTTCGTTGCAGACATTTGTTGTACATTTGTACAAAATGGAATGTTCTCTAAAGAAAACAAAAATTAATATACTGGGTTGTGTGTTAATAGTCTTTTTTTTTTAAGATTTTATTTATTTATTTGACAGACAGAGATCACAAGTAGGCAGAGAAAGAAGAGGAAGCAGGATCCCTTCTGAGCAGAGAGCTTGATGCAGGGCTCCATCCCAGGACCCTGGGATCATGACCTGAGCCAAAGGCAGAGGCTTTAACCCACTGAGCCACCCAGGTGCCCTGTATGTTAATAGTCTCAAGCTAGAACAGTATCTTTTACATCTTAGCTTGTTGTAAACTTTTAGTAAACATACAGAATTGAATTAACACTTGGGAAAAAAGTTATCATCAAAAGAGGCCACCAGATATCTACTGCCTAAGAAATGCCTGAATTCTCCAACATTAGTGATTGGTGTCAATTTGATTACCCAACATCATTTGAGAACTCTCCATGAGCCATTATTATGCTTGATTCTAAAGATTTAAAAATAAATGAGATGTTCACTGCCCTTGAGACTTCTTTCCTAGACATGGATAGAAGGAATAAGTGAAAAAAGGAAGAACTTCATCTTTTCTAATATGGTACGAGTTTGTAGATTTTTTTTGTAAAGGACAAAATCCACATTATTGTCAAACTAATAATAGTCAGCCATTATATACCACACATTGATGCTGAAGAAGATTGATGCTCAGAGACTAATTTTTTTTTCAAGTTCATATAGGTTGCTATTTGTAGGTGCAGAATGAAAATCTTATGTCTTCTATAGATCCTAAGAATCTCAAGCAAATGTATAATTATAGATGCTAGGAAAAAGATATCTAGATATGGAAAAACTTGTTCTTCTCTTAGCTGCTTTGACATTTGAGTTTGCAGTTAGTGTCTAAGTGGGCTCTACTTTAACCCTTTCATCCTTTTACGTGATGTTGGTTAAATATACTATGACTAGATTCAACTCTGCTGTAAACAGCCCTGACTTCTTCCTCCTTTATATTTTTTTACAGATTTATTTATTTATTTTTAGAGGAAAAGAGAGAGTGTGAGAGGGGGGAAGGGACAAAGGGAGAGAATCTCTAGCAGAGTCCCTGCCGAGCGTGGATCCTGACATGGAGCTCAATCCTAGGACCTTGAGATCTTGACCTGAGCCAAAACCAAAAGTTTGTTGCCCAACTGACTGAGCTACCCAGGCACCCCTTTATCTTTTATTAGCGTGTTTTTTTTTTCAATGCATATAAAGCAGTGCTTCTCAAACTTTATTGAGCATATAAATTACCTGAGGTTTTAGTAAAATGAAGATTCAAATTTAGTAGGTCTGGGAAGTGACTTGGAATTTTGTGATTTTGGTAAATTCTTAAGTGATGTTGATGTTGTTCATCTGAACATCATTCTTAACCAAGTAGCAAGGCTTTGAAAAGCAAAATGATAAAGTTATTACTTTACTTTAAAGCCTGACTGGTCCTTTATTACTTGCAGATATTTGAGATTTGGAATGGTCCACCTTGAGGGAGGCTGCCTCCAAACAATTTGTTGGTTATTGAAGGCCTGTAATAAAGAGCTTTATGTGTATATAACACAAACTGAGAACAAAATCAGCCATTGGACTTCCATGATTCCCTTTACTCAGTGACTGTTAGGTTTTTGGCATACATCTAAAATTATGAAGTCAAGAAAAAGGACATGTTCCAAACACCATTTCTGGTATTCTGGATTGATTTTACATGAATAAACCCTAGGATTATGCCTTCGACTAATTATGCAGCAACAGCTGGGATTTATTCAGTTAATAAGCATTCATTAAGCTCATCTACATGGGATGCATTGCCCTTATTGCTGCATAAGCAAAAAGAAACAAACAGTGGTGTCACTATCTCCAACATGCCAAAATACAAAATACTCTGCTAATTTAACAATGACCTAGGAATTTTATTTTTATCTCCATATTTGGTAGCAAAATAATATCATTTACATATTTTATTTATTATTATAATGGTAATATGTGACTGAGGTAATGGTGGTGATATGATTATAAATCTTACAACATGTCCTTCCCACCCCTCCAAAAAAAAGAAAGAAAAATAAAACTATAAATACCCATGCTGTTTGGAGAAATAGAAGAGGACATCCTCAATTCAACTTTCCTGTAAGTGAAAAAATAAATAGCACATTCCACTCAGGTGTTGGTTGTGCTCCATCACATGTATTTTTGGAGATCAAGAAGAATTTGAGAAAGAGATCAACATTTTCAGAGTACTCAAATGTAATTGTGAACAAAGAATTTCATAAACAGCAAAATTATTTCTATCAAGATTATATGAAATGATTAAATATGCAAGAGCTCAAAAAAATATGCAAGAGCTCAAGGAATTATGTGCCCATGATCCCTCTCTGAGGAATCCATTAGAAGATGAATTTCATCGAACCAAGAGAAAATAGGGGCAATTACAACAAAAGCAGTGACAGTAGACATTTTATATACTTAATTCTAGGTTGAAGACTAAAAGGAATGTATGGATGAGGGTGGAATAAAATACGTTATGTGATGAATGTCATTTGTGTCTGATAGTATCCTGCAACAAAAAAGTGAAATAGGGGAAAGGAAATAGGGGAAGAGAAAATTAACATATGTTTACTGATACTGGTACTAGCATTAGATATACCATTCAAGCATACCATTATAGTGCTTACTTCAGCAGCACATGTGCTAAAATTGAAATGATAGAGGGAAGATTAGCATGGTCCCTGTAAAAGGATGACATGCAAATCCATGAAGTGTTCCATATAAAAAAAAAAGCATACCATTATAAGTCAACAAAAAAGTTAGTAAAAGATTAAATAAGAAAATAGAGACATGTTTTCATACAAAACCCACCTAAGCATCAACACAAATTTAGTGAATAAAAAAGCAAAGAAACCTGTTATATAAATAATTATCAAATGTAATGAAGTGCACATAATAGCTATATCAAACTAATGTAATAAGTGAGACCAATATATCACACCAATAAATATGAATAGATCTAATTCATCTATTAAAAACATTTCTAATTTGTTTCACAAATCAAGAAATGACTATATAGCTTATAACATCCACACTTAAATTTTTTTTTCCAAAAAGGTAAAAATGAAAAAATGCACAAATGTGTATCAAGCAAATGGTAGCCATAATAAACCAAGAGTAGTTACATTGATATCAAAGGGGATACAAAGCTAAAATCATTAAATGTGAAAATAAGGACATGATGTTGTCTATAAGCCAATATTTATAATGGAAATATAAAAAGTATAAATAATAGTGAACCAATAATGCAATAGCAATCTTTATAAAATAAAACTTAAAAACAATGCAGGAAAACATAGAAACTCACTAATAACTGGAGTACCAAAAAGCTTCTAGTTGAATAAACAAATTGACACTGAAATATACAGGGAAAAATATACATGCAAAGATGGACATAAAATCAATTAAAAAATTCTTTGGAAAAGAATAAATCTAAAAGGGATTAAAATACAGAACCTTTGTAATTAAAACAGCATGGTTTTGATGCGTGAATTGACATGCTAACCAGAGAAATAGATGTCCAGAATTACACTAAAAAATATGAAAGTTTACTGAGATAAGGATAGCATCTCATATCTTTTGGGAAGCAAAGGCTTTTTAAATAACATTATTGGGATAATTGACTAGCCGTTGACAAAGGATAAAATTAGATCCAAATCTCATACCATTATACAAGGATAAACATCAGAGTTCAAGGCTCTAAATTTAAAAACATAAAACCATACAAGCTTAGAAGAAAACATAGGTGAAGCCTTCCTTAGTCTGTGTGGAAATGCTTTCTAACTACAAGTAAAAATGTAGATACATAAAAGAAAAGATTTACAAATTTTACTTAATAGAAATAAAATCCATGCCAAAAATGCCATTAAAAAAGTAAGAGAAAATAGATAGTAAGAGGCTGAAAAAAACGAAGCTGCAAATTGGAAGGAAATATTTGCAGATAACATATTGAAAAATACTTTTTTAATCCAGATTATATAAGGAACTCTCAAATGTCAAAAGTAAGAAAACAAATGACCCAATTAAAAAGAATCAGGGGCTTGAGATACTTCATCAAATAGGGTATACAGAGAGCAATTAGCATATGAAACAAGTTCAATAAAATTCTAAGCTATTAGGGAGACACAAATTAAAAACATAATGAGATCTATTCCACACCTATTAGAATGGTTAAAATAAAAAATGCTAGTAATACCCAGTGTGGGTGAGGATGAGGAGCAAATGGGCCTTGCATAAATTGGTGGTGGGGATGAAAAATGATACAGCTACTTTGGACGATGTTGTGGAAGTTTTGTATACAGCTAAACTTACACTAATTGTATTTTTCAAAATTTATGCTTACATGCATTTGGTCTAGAAAAATGAAAGCCTATGTTTACACAAACACCTTTGCACAAGTGTTTATAGCTGCTCTTTTCATAATCCCCCAAACCTGCAAAAAACACAGATGTTCTTCAGTGGGTGAATGGATCAATAAACCCTGGCACACCCAAATAACAGAATACTAATAAGAAAAATGAATAAACTTGATGTACATAAATAATTTTGATAAATTTTAAAGATAGTACACTGAATGATAGAAGCTAGCTTCAAATTGCTAAAAACTATATTTGCATTGATAGGATGTCCTCACAATACCAAACTATAGTTAGGGAGAAGAGATCAGTGGTTGCCAGGGTTAGAGATGGGAGAGGCTGGGACCAAAGAGGTAGCACACACACAAAAAAATTTAACACAAGGGAGATTTGAGGCTGAATTGTATTATAGTAATGGTTACACAAATCTATACATATATTAAAATCAAAGAATTATACGTGTAAAATCTTAATTAGTAAAATTAAATGTGTTAATATAGTAAATTAAATTAAAAATTTAAATGTGTGTTAATATAAACAAGTGGAAAAATACTTGAAATTTTTGAAAAAAAAAATCTTCAGAAAGTAAAATGGAGTGAATTCCAAGGGATATATTGTTCAGTGAAAAAGGC
Source organism: Mellivora capensis (assembly GCA_004024625.1). Classification (NCBI taxonomy): domain Eukaryota; kingdom Metazoa; phylum Chordata; class Mammalia; order Carnivora; family Mustelidae; genus Mellivora; species Mellivora capensis. The sequence continues at coordinate 71,653 of PISX010007523.1, read as the reverse complement.
AATGTGTAAAAGAACATCTTCAATATAGCACTCTTTATAGAAAAGGAGAATTTTAATACATTGCAAATCATTTATTTGTGTGAGAAGAAGCAAAAGAAGGATAAACCAGAAGCTAAGGAAATATTTCTTTCTGTGGGATGAACAATGGTATATACTGGAATGACGCTCTTTGTACAGTTAGGCTGTTTGGAATAGTGTTACTATTTCATGTCCTCATAAGGTGCCTAACTAAAATCAACGATGGTAAAAGTTTTTAAATGGCATATATCATACTGAAAGAATAGAAGAATATAGTACATCTGAGAACTATTAAGGTATGTGCTCTGCTGCTTTAGTGAGCTCCTCTTTTCCCAGTAACTTCTAGATGATTGCTTTCGTATCTGCAGAAGGGAAAACCTGTAATATTCTAAATAATACCAGTAACAGCCCTTATCTATACCAATCAAACAGCAATCTTAGAACTCTCAGCTCAGCCCTTTAAAGTTAATAAAGTACCCTGAAAATTTCTCCGCTCAGCCCTTTGAAGTTAATAAAGTACCCTGAAAATTGCTGGGCTAAGTGGTTGTCTACAAAAGGAGAGAATACCAAATACTATAATTTATTTGGTTTAGTACAGATTTTATAGCCGCATTCCCCACAATGTATCAGATATCGTGCTTTGTAAGGAAAGATATTATGCAACTTTTTGCTATACACTGAAGCATTTACAAAAGAACATAAAAAAATAAAATTTGATGTGATATCTTTAAACTCAGAAAAAAATAGTAATTAAAATACCTTTGGTATTTCTAGAGGCACCTGGGTGGCTTATTCAATTAAGTGTCTGACACTTAGTTTCAGCTCAGGTCATGATCTCAGGGTCCTGGGATTGAGCCCAGCATGGGACTCCATTCTCACTGCTGAGTCACCTTGTCCCTGTTCTTCTGCCCCTCATTCTGTTCTCTCTCTCTCTATCTTTCTGTCTCTCTTAAAGGAATAACTAAAATATTTAAAAAAAAAACACCAAACCCTGGTATGTTTAGATGTGACTGTTAACAATATTAATTGAATTATTTGTATCATTTTTCTATGTGAAGCTTATTTTTGTTTTTTATAATCAACTCTATGGATAAACCTTATTCTCTAGTTCTTGCTCATTTTTATTCCTATTAAAAGATATCTAGTTAATTAAACATAATACATTGTATCATCCAATGGAAATAAATGTTAAATTATGGAGATACTTTATTCAAACTTCTAAAGATTAGCCAAGCAATTAATTATGTTAAATATAAAATTTATTCCTCCTCATGCCCTTTTCTAAGTGTAAGCATATCATTAAATTCTGAGGAATTTTTTCTGTCCTTATAGTTAAAGACCTGGAAGATATGCTATAAATAAATAAATAAATAAATAAATAAATAACAAAAAAACCTCCTCAGCTATTGTTCTATTAAATTATAATTAAAAACCGGGTCCAAGGCTCTGAGTTTCAAAAGCTCCTGAGAGAGAGAAAACAATAATTACAGAGTGAGGCAAATATAATTTTGGCATTTAATAATAAGAATAAGAATAAAAATAAAAATTAGAGGGATGTTTGACCTTAGGACATGTTTAAGGGCTTTCAGTCATTAACAAAACAAATGTTAGCAATGAAAAACAAACAAGGAAATAGTAACCTAGCATCAAAAAGTTAGGAAAATCTTCAACTGAAGAAATTTTAAATTGGATTTTTAAGACATCAAAGATTTGTGGATTTTTTTTTTTCATTCATCTTTCATACCTAATTTGGAAATGTATATCCAACATAGATTACATTTATCAGGGGACATCTTTGTGTGAACCTTAAGGGGTGTTGTCAAGTCATTACCATCTCAGGAGCTCTGGACCCAACAGGATCTTGGTCACAGCCTCACCTCCATATTAGAATGCCTTAAGTTGTGCCAGACTTCTTAAGCATTGGCTGTCATGCAAAATTAATTCTAACACTTTTTAACCCAAATTTCATGTATATCTGCAACTTTGAATGACATTGTTATTTAAGGACACGTCTTTTTCACCCCTACCATTTAACCTTGTGCTTTTTCTGGCTTTTGAGTTTCCTTCCATTCAGTCACAGTGACGTAATTTATTCCCATTTTGAAATCTAATTGTTACATTTCTTTTTTTTAAAGATTTTTATTTATTTATTTGACAGAGAGAGATCACAAGTAGGCAGAGAGGCAAGCAGAGAGAGAGGGGGGAAGGGTTAGGGCCAATTTAATGTTAAAACCTGTTTAACTATTAGGGCCTGCTTAGCCAGAGCGACTCCATATTGCCTAGGTAGCCATATTGTTGTTTACATCCACAGACTTCATTCCGGGAATAAATGCCCCAGTAGTTCCTGGTATGGTTCCGGGTATCGATTCCGGGAGTAAACGCCTTAACAAGAGAAGCCACGTACCTTGGGTCTGCGGTTATGCACTATAAAACCAGCCTGTGAGATCAGGAGGGGGTCGCTCTATTCGGAGGTGGCCCTGGCCAGTCAGTCTGACTTCTAATGCTTGGTATAGAATAAGGCTTTGCATAACTTTCACTTTGTCTCAGTCTTGTTCCTTTGATAATGGACCCCAACAGGAAGCAGGCTCCCTGCTGAGCAGAGAGTCTGATCCTGGGTCCCATCCCAGGACCCTGAGATCATGACCTGAGCCAAAGGCAGAGGATTAACCCACTGAGCCACCCAGGAGTCCTAATTGTTACATTTCTGAAGATATGTTTCTTTCGGATTTTTTTCATGCCTGCTTTTAATGCTTGCCCTTTATTGTGGCACAGTTAGTTGAAGTTCCTCTGCATTATATCTTTTCATTTATCTAAAAAATATTTTTTAGTTTATTTTAAAAATGCATTGAATACTGTATTTGGTCTCTTTTGAACTCTCTTGAGTTTCAAAAGAGAATTAATCCATTTCAAGTAGAAGACACTAATTACTTTGCTTGTCTAATGTGCAGATTCTATTTATATACACAAATGTAGGATTCAGTTACCATAATATTTTATTGAGTCTATCCAGTTTAAGAGTTATATGTTAGCTAATCCTTCTATATTATTTGGAGTTCTCCTATTCCGTATGCTCTTTTAGGGACTCTAAATACTTTCTTAAATTCAAGATACATTTTACACAAAAAGTTCCACTCAATAGCTGATTTAAAGAGATTCAGGTAAAATAAATGAATGGCTTAAATTACTTAAATTATAGGAATTTTTAAGATTGATCTCTATAGTATGTGTTTACTGCATGAGCTGCACAACGTCCAACACTGCCCACATTTACTTGTAAATTGTAGATGATAATCACAGATTATCAGACTCATGTTAATGAGCAAAGAAAGGTTCTACAAATATCGGGGAGATTCAGTTTCATTATCTAGTTCCTGATTACTAAACAGAAAGTATTTAATACACTTTTGTTTAGAAAGTGATTAATATGTTTATTTTAGCTTCACGAAGTATCAAAACCAAAGGGATTTCTGCTTAAAGAAACCAGGATTTTCACTCTAATTCATATAGCTCATTGAAATTTTTTTATATTCCTTCATTTATTCATTCAACAAACAGTAAATAGTTTTAAGTATTAAATACTTTGTTAAACCCACCTTGATGTATTTCTGAACACTTTGCAAGAAAGATCCATGGTTTTGCATTCAGAGTATCAAACTTACACATTATTAACACAAAACAGCGTAGTGCACTTGAGCTTTAAAGATTCTAAGGAGTGGTAAAGACATCATTAGTATGGTGAAGTTCTTCTGTTTGTTGTCAATTCCACTGAGTACCACAGGTTTGCAGGACCAAGTGTATCTACAGAATAAGGAGAGTTTGGTTAATTCTGTGGTGGATGGAAGGTTCCTGTGAGTTCTGAGTATCCTTAGGCTATCTGAGAAGATGCTTGCCAACATTGTTCTCTGCTAGAATTCCTATTATATAGAATATGAGAGAGGCATATTAGTGTGACAAAACACATCTAGATATATTTATTTTATTAACAAAGGTTTGTTTTGTCAAAATATCTGTTCAACAATTCATTCAATGGACACTGCCCTCATGAAGTTAACAATTTAGGCATTTGTGACAGACCAAAACTTACCTCACATGGAAGAGACATGTCCTATTTTCATCTATTTAGCATTCTTCTTCTTTCTGATTAAGAAAATCCATGTGATGGGGTGGTCTGTATTTTTTCCTATCTTGTCGAAGAGATGCACCCACAATTCACTCCTGCTTAACCAGGATCATTACACATCTGCCTTGACTCAGGAATTGTTAACTCAGAGATGGAAACATAACCCAAATCTGGATAATCAGTTTCCTCTCCAGGAATGTCATGATATTGTGAAGAAACATACACTTTTAACTCTTTTCTGCAGTCACTAGGTATTAGGAAAATGTGAACCAAGAACTGCAGTTAACAACCTTTGACAACATGTGGGAAGAGACTACATAAAAAATCAAATTATCAGAGAGGAAAAATAAACTAGGAGACAAAGCAGGGTTCAGACCCATTGTTTATGACATTAAATCTAGCCATTTCTGAAGCTACAGAGTATATGTGGACTTCCTGTTGTGTCAACCAATAAATTCCCACACGAGATTAAACTAGTTTAGGTTAAACAAAATGGTTCACATATTTATCTAAGGCAATATTTTCTGATTACAACATAAGTCATACTTGTAAAAAAAATTCCAACAATGCAGTATAACAAAAAAATATTGGGTCCTCAAAATAAGCAATTGTGTGTGTGTGTGTGTGTGTGTATGCGGGCACACGCGGGCGCGAGCATGTAGAAGACAGGGTGGGGGCAGGGTGAGAGAGAGTTGGTATGCTGTAGCAATAAATTCACTCAGAATAGTTGAGGTTTTAAATTAAATAACATAATTATAGAATATTATTTATATATAAACATATATAATGTTGTATATTACATACAGGATATTACATATGTATATATATATATATATATATATATATATATATGTATGTTGGAGATACATATATCAATAGAATGTAGCCATAATTAAAGTCAAGAATACCAAAGATTTAGTGAAAGAAAGATCTAAGTGTCTTATTTTGGATTTGAATTTTTTACTAATATAGATTCCTAATGTAAATGCTGGATGTTGAAATTAAAATACCTCAAAATAACTGCTTTATTTTTTTGAAATGTACTGGGAAAATATGTGTTTCCTCAAGCGAGCTCTTTATTTTATATTGAAAAAAAGATAAAAGGACTTCCATAAATGCTTACTTAGAGGTCAATAATTTAAACTTAGAACATGATAGAAGGTAATGTGTTTACTAATCATAACACTGAAGGATTATTAATCAAATGTGAAGAAATAAAAAAATTTAGTGACGACCATATGGTATGTTGAGAACAAGTTTTCCAACTGTTGGTGGGAGGGGGACATTGCCTCTAAGAGAAACAACATAATTAAAAGTGAGAAGAATGTCCTACTACAGAAAGTAGTCTCTAATAACAAAGAGCATCCAATGTAATTGCAGGAAATAATTATAAAATAATTAAAGATAAATGTACTCTGTACAGAGAAACGAAGAATAATACATCATTTTAGTAAATGTCACTTAGAAAGCAGATATGTAAAACCACTAAACAGAGTGAATAAGTGTTAGCAATTGAGAAAAAAAATCATACAATATTCATACGTGTTTTGTAGAAACAGCACAAAATACTAGAAAGAAAACTAAGCCACCCAGATAAGGAATAACTGAAACTGCCACGTAACTATTTTTCTTTAATCTTTGAAGAATTAATAAAGGAAATCTAACAATTGTATTTAATAGATAATTTTAAATGCGGGAAAATGTTGAGCAATTTTCAAGATTTAATGTTGAATAAAAATGCATTTGATATATATCACAGGACTGTGAAACTTCCATCCTTTCCAGAGTACTATTTTATGTGGAGTAAATTATAATGAAGAGAGTGTTATATTTCTAAGTATAAATATTGTATACTTTGTATATCTATTTTGCCAGATTAATATTGCTAATTCTCTAAAAATACCTTGCAATATGACCTTTCTATCATGTGATAATTACTATATGACTGTTGTAATAGAGAATCTACCTAATAGAATGATGAATAGAATGATAAACAGAGAGAAGTATGCTCTGGTATCTGGTGGGTAGAGACAAGGGATGGTGGTAAATATCATACAATGCAAAGAACAGCCCCTTATTTTTTTTAAGATTTTATTTATTTATTTGAGACAGAGAGAATGAGAAAGAGAACACACAAGCAGGGAGAGGGACAGAGAGAGAGAGGGAGAAGCAGGCTCCCACTGATCAGGGAGCCCAATGCAGGGCTTAATCCCAAGACCCTGAGATCATGATCTGAGCTGAAGGCAGCTGCTTAACCAACTGAGCCACCCAGGCACCCCAGTACAGCCCCTTAAAATAAAAAACTGTGTGGTCCAAAATGCCAAGGTTTAGAAATGTTACTATAGATGATGAAGCAGACATTGAAAACTTATTTGCCTACGGTCATTAACAAGTAACAGCAAACTAATAGTTTATGGGAAAAGATTTGAATTGTGAATTTGAATTGTGAAAAAGTACTTTAAAACTTCGAAAGTAATATTTATACTTCTTTTTCCTTTAACTCCTTTCATTTCTCTCTGAAATTTTAGCTCAATAAATAGTATTTTTAGTTATACCTAGAAAATTAATTCCTTCAGTTCTCTTCTGAATTAGACTCCATAAATTATTTCTATTTTGGTAATAGCAAATATTTGAAGACTCTTCTCTCCATGGCTTGATGCAAGTACTGCTTAAGCATAGCATGTGTTTTTAATTATGTTTCATGTGGCAGTACTGTCATCCTGATCTGAGAGTACATGATTTTTAGAAATATTTTAAATTAGGCATACTATTACTTTTCTTACCTATTACTATTTTATTCATTTATATTTTGATATCTTCTCTACTAGGATTGCTTTCTTGATTTAATATTACAGTGTATATCACATTTCACATAATTTGTGTTCGCAGATTTTTTTTCTCCCACAGTAAACTAATAGTATATTAAGGACATGAGCCATCTGTCAAACCTTACATTTATTTCAAGTTTGTTAAATTCTGCAGAACTTTCCTATATTTACTTTTCATTAGTAATTGTTACTCTTATTAATTGTTACACTTATTCTAAGTGCCAATATGTAGGTTCTGGATGAACTCCAATAGCTGGAGATTGATACTGAGTTCATGGGACTTGGCTCTGAACTGACTTTTGTCTGGAGGATTCAACACTGAGGGACAGACACAAATCGCTCTCCAGTGTAAAACAGTGTTAAATATTGGCTATACAATGAAAGGGCTCTGTCTACACTTGTCAGATATTCCTACAAAATATTGGGACTTTATAAAGAAATGTTCAAATTGACATAATTTGAAATGGTGTGTTTAGTCAGATAGTAAGCCTATGCCTTAGTGGAGGAAAAATATTACCCTTTAAAGGAGATGGGGCAGATGGCCTTCAGGGTGCTGCCAGAAGAAACCATTCAATTACATTAGATAGAGGTGAATATGAATTGCAGTATATCAGTGAAAGGGATCTTGAACTGATAAAGTTCTGTTTCCTATGTTAAATTTAAAAAAATAGCCCTTATTTTTTGTTATTATTGTATGAATAATGGAAGTTTATTATATAATAAATTAAAATAATTATATTTGCTTATATATTCCTATCAAACATTTATTTACTTGCAAAAAATAGAGGGTAAACTGAATACATTAATTTAACCCTCATAATTCATGTATGATGATTATATCATAATTCATTACGATAGGAAGCTGCTTTTGTTCACTCATTATTTCACAAAATAAATTTCAATGGCTACATAATACTCAATGTAGTTCAGTTATATTAATGTACTATCATTATTTAAACTTTTCTTCATTATTAGGTATTTACATTACTTCCAGTTATTTTCTCTTAAAGTTCTGTAAATATTTTTATTCAAAAGATTTTTTTCCCTTTTTTAAACTTACAGAGGTTGGAATTCCTGGGTAAATATTTTTAAACTAATGTATATTTTCCCAGCATGAGAATTTAATAAGTATTTGCAGTTGATTTGTAAGTTTTTTTTTTTCATACAGTTAGCTGTTATATTCATCTGAAAATTATATTGAATACATATTCAATATATTCCTATGGTATATAAATTGAAAGTATGATATTTAATATATAATTGATATTCTCAGAAGCAGTATTAAATAAAGAATTCTTCATCCACTGATCAAATGAGACTTAAGTACAAAAGTCTAATAAATTCATACACCATTATCATGCTATTTAATTAATGTAGTTTTTTTTAAAATCAGGTTTTTATATCTTATAATACTCCTCCTTCCTTATTATCTTTATTTTTCAAAAATTTCCTCATAATTCTAATAGTTTTGTGTCAAATGACAGGTGGTTATCTTTACCAGGTTCTTCTATAAATAGAAATTGAGTTTTTTTGTTTTTTAAAATTTTTTAAATTAATTTATTTATTTGACAGACAGAGATCACAAGTAGGCAGAGAGGCAGGGAGAGAGAGAGGAGGAAGCAGGCTCCCCACGAAGCAGACAGCCCAATGCGGGGCTCGATCCCAGGACCCTGGGATCATGACCCGAGCTGAAGGCAGAGGCTTTAACCCACTGAGTCACCCAGGTGCCCCTAGAAATTGGGTTTTAATTGAGTTTGCATTAATCTATAATCGAGGGAAATGTTTATCTTTACAATGCTTTTCCCAGCTGGGAATATTTATTCAATAAATTATTCCTAATGTACCACGGTAAAGTTTTATATGATCCTTTGCATAGGGTATGCATTTCTTACAATTATTTACTAGATAATATTATTATGAATTTACTTTATGCTAGTCCCTGTTCTTAAATGCAACACATTTAATCATCAGTATAGCTCCTTGGTGCCTGTGTTATTACTATCTCATTTTACTGCTGTGAAAACAAAGACACTGAGAGATTTTTGAAATCATTTAAGGTCATGGAACTGTAGTGTGATGATATATATTTTTTAATAGAAGTGCTACCATATATGTCCCATATTATCTGTGATATCTATTTATAAATTTATTATATGTAAATGTATATATAAATATGTTCTAATGTTTTAATTATTTGGAGTTTAATATGAGGAGATACATATACACACACATACACAGACACATTCACACAGAAATATGCTTTCAATTGATTGTTATCGGTATGTAGGAAAACTGTGTTGTTATCTTGTATACCACTGTTAACAGTTTAAATTGTGTCCTCAAAAAAGATATGTTATTCTAATGCCTAGAACCTGTGAATGAGACCTTATTTGAAAATAAGATCTTTGCAGATGTTTCACATAAGAGTTGCCTAAATATACTGATATCAAATGAAATTATTAGTGCTAATACAAGAATTACATGGCTGTATGGATTTCCTAGGGCTGTCATAACAAATGCCACAAACTTGGTGGCTTAAAATAAGGGAAGTGTTTATATCAAGGTCCTGGAGGCTGGTTCAAACAAAGGGCTGGGTAGTCTGTACCTCCTTTAAAATCTCTCAGGGAGGATCCTTTCTCGCCTTTAGCATCTCTGATAGCCTCAGGGGTTCCTTGGCTTTTGGCCAACTCCAGTCTCCTATCTCTGTCTTCCCAGGGCTGTCTTCCCTCTGTGCTGTGTTTCTATGTCTTCATGTGTCATTCTCTTCCCTGTGTCTGCTCTCTCTTCTTATAAGGGCACCAGTCATTGGATTAGGATCCCTAAGCTTCATCCTAACTTCATTACAAGTAAAATTTATTCTCTTTTAATATATGTGTCTGCGTGTATTAACTAACACTTCAACTGCAAATTTTGATCATGCAGTGATATACTTCCTTGGTCTTCACTATAATGAGACTCAGGGTTCCACAGGTTGCTTATTTGCTTTATTATTACTTTTAGAACTTGTTAAGAGAGTAGTGTCATATTACTAGACCATGTAAATTCTGATAATATTTTAAATTTGATAAGGGCTATTTTAGTATCTATTGCAAAATGATAATAATTTTTTCCTCTTAGATATGTTTATGTCTATAATATCAACAGATTTTTACTGGCTAATTGTTATAATGCATAATATTATTTACTAGATTTTATATGTGCTTTCTATAACTTTATCCAATAATTGCCTTTTTAAAAAAATAGATTTTACTCTTCAGAGTTATTTTAGCATTATAATGAATTGAGTAGATAATAGAGAGTTACCATATACCCTAAACTTATTTGTCCTACTATTAACATATTAGTATGGTGCAATTGTTAAAATTAATGAGCTGATACTGATACATAATTATTAGAGTCCATATTTCATTCAGATTTCCTTGGTTTTGACCTAACATCATTTTGTATTCTAAATTTCATCCAAGATACCAGATGGCATTTAAGTTGTGTCTTTTTAAGCTCATCTTGGCTGTAACAATTTCTCAGTTTCCATATTTTGATGACTATGTCAATTTTGAGGAGTCGGTACTTTGTGGAATGCCCCTTCTTTGTGCTTTGTCTGTTTTTCTCATGAGACTGAGGTTACAAGTTTTTGGAAAAAAAGATCATAAAGTTCCATTCTTATTGCACTATATCAAGGGTTCATGTTATCTGCATGACTTATTACTATTAATGAGAACCTTGATCATCTGATAGAAGTAGTGTTTGTCAGATTTCTACACAATGAGTTTACTCTGTTTCCTGCCTTTCCATCCCTTACACTTTGGAAGGAAGGCAAAATGTGCAGTATGGTCCACTCTGATGTAAAGTTCCACATGTTTTGAGAAATACCAAGTGTCATAAAGCCATCTTTAAAGTGTCAAAACAGAGTAGTTTCACCACACTAAATAATTATTTGTACTTTACCAGTTGAACTCACCCATCCTTCTTCTCCTCAGCCATTGATAATCACTGACCTTTGAATTAGTTTTATAATATAATTTTGCATATTGAAGAATGTCATGTAATTGAAAAGAATGTCATGTAATTGAAAAGAGTCTGTAGGCTCTTTGGAAAAGCTTCTTTTGCTTAGCAATATACATTTAGGATTTATCCATATCTTATTTTTTAAATTTTATTTATTTGACAAAAAGATATCACAAGTAGGCGGGAGGCGGGAGAAGCAGGCTGCCTGCTGAGCAGAGAGCCTGATTCGGGGCTTGATCCTAGGACCCTGAGATCATGACTCCAGCCAAAGTCAGAGGCTTAACCCACTGAGCCACCCAGGCGCGCTATCCATATCTTCTTATGGATTGATAACATTTCTTTTTATCATTGAATAATGTCCCTTCACCTGGTGCATTCTGATTTCCACTAGCAAAAAAATAAGAGTTCCTGTTGCTCCACATCCTTACCAGCAATTTATATAGTCAAATTTGTGAATTTTAGCCATTCTAATAGATGTGTAGTATTAATTTGCAATTCCCTAATCACAAATGATATCACTTTTTCATACCTGTGTTTGTCACTTGTTATATAACAATGCACTTGTTATATACTGTAGTTAGATCTCTGCCACCTGCCCTACAAGATTTTTGCTGTGTCTTTGTTTTCTGTTTAGGAATATGATATGCCGACATTTCAGTTTTTTGCTATTTATCATTCTATTGTTTTCTTATCTTCATGGATCAGTGGTTTGGAGCCTGTCATTAATTGTGGAAAATTCGTAATCATTATTACTTCAAATATTTCTTCTGCTCCATTCTTTCTTCTTCTGATATCTCGATCACCATGTATGTTACATCTTTCGTCATGACCCACAGTTATTAGGTACTTTGTTCTGGTTTCTTTCTTTCTTTCTTTTTTTCCTTTGCATTGCAGTTTTTGAACTTTTCATGGACATATCTCCCACATCACTTATTTTTATCTCAGTCATGTCCAGTTTGCTGATAAGCCCATCAAAAGCATTCTTCATTTTTCTAAGTTTTTTTTAATTTTTTTATTATTTTTTATTATTAACATATAATGTATGTACAGGTCTTTGATTCATCAGTCTTACACAATACACAGCACTCACCACAACACATACCTTCCCCAATGTCCATCACCCAGCCACCCCATTCTGTTTATTTGTACCATTTCCATTTGATTTGTCTTAGAATTTTTAACTCTCTGTTTATTTTACCTGTCTAGTGTCTTGTCTCCTTTCCCACTATAGTCCCTAACATATTAGTTGTAATTATTTATAATTCCCTTTGTGGGGGCACGTGGATGACTCAGTCCATTGAACATCTGATTCTTGGTTTTGGCCCAGGTCATAATCTCAGGGTTGTTAGATCAAACCCTACATCAGGCTCCACACTCAGCAGAAAGTCTGCTGGAGATTTTCTCTCTCCCTCTTCCTCTGCCCCTCTTCCTGTGTGCATGCTCTCTCTCTCTCTCTCCCAAATAAATAAATAAATCTTTAAAATTCTCTGTGTGGTACTTCCATACCATTATGATTCTAATGATTGCTTTATTTCTTCAGACTGTAATTTTTCTTGCTTTATGATCTATCTTCTAATCTTTTCATTGACAGCCAAACATGATATGTCAGATAATAGAAACTGAGGTAACTAAATCTTTAGTGGAAGAGTTTATGTTGATTTGCTTAGGAGTTAGGATAATGTTTAATGTTTTGGGTAGCTGTAAGGATCAGAAACTTCAAATAGTGTCCTTATTTTGGCTCCCCTGTTGTGTTTGGATTTCACTAAGAACTCCCCCTTAAATACTGTTTGTGACTTAGGGCCTTTTTAGCTGTGATCTTCTGTTATTTTACTGGAAACATGTTGATGTGGTAATAAGGTGTACAGGAGGAGAAAAATATACTCCTAATGATAAAATTTCAGTCCCTTGATGTTCCTGTTTCTGACATGACTTCAACAAGTCTTTCTTGGTTTCTTTTCCTCCTCTTACGTGAGACAGGAAGCCAGAGTGACTGAAGTTATAAAAATACTCTTCCTCTTAGTTATAAGGAAGTTGTGTTCTTTTCCCCTGGAGAGTAAGTCTTTTCTATGGAGAATACCTTGGTTGTATTTTGAAGTGGTGATTTTTTTCTTCCCCTTGCCAGAGCTATCAAGGGATTTTTCTCTGATCTTCAGCATGAGAACATTGTTGTGTTCCTAGAAGTGAAATCCATGAATGTATGGGGCCCTCCTTCAACTGGGCCCCCAGAAGTTTTTCACTGTCACACTAGCTCACATTCAGCCACCACTAGTTTGTCAAAATTAGCATTTGAATGTTCCTACCAGTATGGCTCCAGTGGCTTCTGTTCTGTGGAAGCTTATTTCATTTGTGATTATCTGAAGCTTCTCTCTCTAGATTTGGGGATGGAAGTTTCCTGTGATTCATTTATCTGATTTATATAAGAAAGATGTTGGCAAGAGAAGTGGACAGGAGTGATGATCAAAGCTTTTACATACCAAAGGTGAAAGTCACCTCCCCATAATTGCCTTTTAGGTATTTTGTTTTATACTCTTGACAGGTTTGTTTGTTTATTTATTTTTCAGAGAAATCTACATTTTTTTATTTCATGAAAAGTTTTTCTCTCTTTTGTAATATGAAATTTATTTTAGTTTGGACTCTACCAGAGGCTGAGTCTGAGAAAGCATTTGTGTGCAAATAGTTTATTTGGGAGATGACTTCAGAAACCTTGGTAATGGAGAAGGAAATTGAGAGAGGAAATGGAGGAAAAAAAAACCAAAACAATAAAACATGCAGTCATGACTAGGTTAATCACAGTGGTCAATTGGGATTCAACCTCACAACATACTTCTGAGTTTTCCCACCAAGAGACCAAGAGGTAGAATATTTGTCCTCCAATTAGGATCCTTTATTGGTTTAGGATTGCTCCCAGGGCCTTAAGACCTCTATTTTTTTACCTTTTCCATCCATTAGTGAAAATATTTCAACAGCTATAGAACATCTATCTTCAGGCAGAAAGGCAACATTATTATGTTTGTTTGAAATCAGGCAGGTATTAAATCAGTGCTAGAATTCAGATATTTTCACTATCACTTCAAAATTGTTCCTTTATAACTTAGAATATACTCTAAATGTGGAATTAAGGGGATCTGAGAATTAAAATTGTTTAACTGTAAATATTTTGTCACCTTACCTAGTCTCATCACACTGCTCTGTCATAGTCATATCCAACTTAAAAATAGTATTTTGAGTATTTATTAAAGAACTCAGGTAAACTCCAGTAATACTCAATTCATAGATTTTTTTCTTTTATTTGAAGCTTTATGCCACTCACTCTCCAACACCATGTCTTTGGAAGAAAATTAATAATCAAATTATGTCAAAGATTAAATATCAAAATATAATTAGTATGTGAGATTAGCACTCATTTTCATCCCTTCATTTATTAAACAAATATTATTAATAAGCACCTACATATAAAACAGGTATTATTCTTTAAAACGGGAAAAGAAAATTGAACAATAAAAAATAATAGCCATTATGAAGCTGATGTTCTGGGTTTGCTTCAATGCCCTTTTAGAATTCTGAAACTTCATCATAATTGTTTTAGATGCCATTCTTAATTCATCATTCTGGACTTTTTTTTGTGGACTTGGCTCTTTCTTCAACAAAGAGAGATTTCTGTGCATTTTTCTTAAACACATCTATTCTTATTTCTTTTTTTTTTCTTACATCTATTCTTATTTCAACTTTTTCTTATATTTTCTCTTTTATAGCCTGTGGTCTAGGACAATGTTAAGCTACATCATCCCGTTTACTATTTTAGCTTTTCAAATCCAAGAAAACATCTGTAACTTTATACCCTGCTTTCCCTAAAAATGTAGTGAAGGTTGCACAACATTATAAATGTATTTAATACAGGGCACCTGTGTGCCTTAGTCAGTTGAGCATCTGACTCAGTTTCAGCTCAGATCATGATCTCAGGTTCATGAGACTGAGCATTCCAGTGGGCTCTGGGCTCCATGTAGAAGTGGAATCTGCTTGGGATTCTCTCTCTCCCTCTTCTTCTGCCCCATCCCCTGCTCATGTAGGCTCTCTCTCTCAAATAAATAAAATCTTTTAAAAAATGTATTTGATACCACTGAATTGAACTTAATAGAGTTTAAAATAATAAATTTTATCTTATGTATATTTTAATACAATAAAAAGTGAAAAAAAAGTTGTCCT
Source organism: Mellivora capensis (assembly GCA_004024625.1). Lineage (NCBI taxonomy): Eukaryota > Metazoa > Chordata > Mammalia > Carnivora > Mustelidae > Mellivora > Mellivora capensis. Next base: position 56,479 of record PISX010007523.1, on the reverse strand, counting down.
CATGCATACATCATTGTACAACTTGCATAGCCTTCCAGAGTTATATCTTGTATTAGCTATGACTAGGTAGATAGAAGGATGAAAGTTGTATCTTTATTCTGTTATTCCATATTATGAGTGTTGTATAAGTCAATCAGTCATTATCTGTTGATAGATATTGAGACCACTTGAGTATTTGCAAACACAAGAAAAATTTTGTGACTTTTATTTCTGTGGTTTACATTCCTTACAGTAGGTAAATGAGCTACTGTCTCATTCAAGTAATATAAGCCATTAAGTCACACTTTCATATTTTATACAGACTTGGAGCATGTGTATTACATCAAAATATTATAACTCTCAAGTGTTATCTAAGTTAAAAGTAAAATCAGTAAGGATGAGGTTAAGTCAGTAGAGTAGGCTGTTATGTTTTAATTTGCAGAAGTAATTTATAGTACTTATAATTATGACTATAAAATCTAGAATGAAGTGAGGCTTATGAAAATGAAGGACTAGCTAAGGTCTTTTTAAATGGAACAGGATACCTTACTAAGTGGTGAGTTCCTTATCTTTGGAAGTATTCAATCAAAGTTTAACTGGACACCTATCAAGAGTATTTTAGAAGGACTGTTATATTATATTAGAGACTGAAATATCTGTCCTCCAAGATCCCATTCATTCCTAAGATTTTTTAAGTGTAACAATTAATATAAAATTGGGAATACCTGTTAGTCATTAATTATTGTATTAGATTTACACTCCTGTAGTTAGACAATGACTTTTTTTTAAACATATAACTATTTTTTTAGAGAGAAAGAGAGACAGAGCATTAGTTGGGGGGAGGAGCTGAGAGAGAGGGATAGAATCTTAACCAGGCTCCACACCCTGTGTGCAGCCCCTAGTGGGCTCGATCTCATGATCCTGAGATCATGACCTGAGCCGAAATCAAGAGTCAGATGCATAACCAACTGAATCCCCCAGGTGCCCCTAACATATGATTACAGTATTGTAGTTATATGAATTTAGCAAGGCTTCATGTTCATAAAGTTTTCAAGACTTAATGCTGAGCTATAAACTTACAGCAGTGAACTTCATGACTTTTTCTAGGAAAAAACAAATTGCACAGAACTAACTCATAAATACACAACCCACATATAGGCAAGTGTGACATTAGACTGAAATTATGGAATGTGACATGAGGCAATTTCCCATACCACATCTTTGACAGAAAGAATCAATAATCAAAGTACTTTAAAGAATCAAATATCACAGTAAAACAGATATGTGAGTTTGGCACTTATTCTTTTATTCATTATTAAACAAATATAATAAGACCCTATATATAAAACAGGTAATCTTCTAATTAAATTCTGTGATTATAGTCTACCACTAATATTTGTGGGATCTTGGACAGAAATTTAACCTATCTAAACCTCAGATTCTTGAGTGGAAGTAAAAATACCTACTTTATTGAGTTCTTGAGAGAAGAAAAAATAGATGTTTTGTGTAACCACTTAACTGAGTGCAATGATTATGTATTATAAGTAGAAGCTGATTTTTTTTATATAAATTTGATGTCAGGTGATGACTTCTGCACAGTGAAAAAATCTCATATTTCAAATACTGAGAGAACAAATTGAAATATGTAAGATACATTCTGGAAAGAGAATAAGATTTTAAGTAAAAATAAAAAAATCCAAGGAGAAAGCTAAGTAGACTATATAAATATATAGCCTACCTTTTTAAGGTGATAATTTTTTTAAAAGATTTATTGATTGATTGATTGATTTAGAGAGAAAGATTGCAATCAGAAGGGGCAGAAGGAGAAGGAGAGAGAATCCCACACAGAGGGCTTGATCTCCTGCCCTGAGATCAGGATCTGAGCCAAAATCCAAAGTCAGGTGCTTAACCACCTGTGTTACCCAGGCACCCGAAGCTGATAAAATTGATTTCAGCTGACTTCCTAGTTCATTTAACTATTATTTTTTTAAGTAAGTCTCTCTTCCTTGTACCATATTATATACAAAGTGGCCAACAAAAATATAATTTGAAAGGACTAGTGACTTGACTGGCCCAGTATCATCACAATAAGAGATACTGAGGGAAACATTCTTGAAAAAAGACAATATATCTAAGTATTCTGTAGTTCTGGGCAATCATCATTCCTTTTAGTAGTACTGCTGCATTAGTTTGCCTTTTTCTTCACTTACACCTATGAGATTTTCCAGTCATATGTATTTTCTTTACTTTTGCTTGTACATATTTCACCACCCTCTCAAATAAAAGCGCTTTCAGAGCAGAATTAAAATATTTGAGCTCTTTTTTAAAAATTTTCTGTTGGGAATAACACTTAATAGTAATCTGTTGGGAATGCCCAGTGGGTAACACTTTTTCCTGACAGAAAAGGATCAACTGTACTTAATATTTGGACACTGATTGATTCTGATAAAGACATGGGAAAGTGTCGGATAATACTGACAAGAATCATAGCAATAATTTTAATAATAATTACCATTTCTTGATTCATTTTTAACTGCCAAAAACTACATTAAGAACCTTATATGTGTAATTCCAATAAAAACCTCAAAGTTCTAGGTTCTGTGTACATTATAAATGAGGCAAACAAATTAGGGTGTACCAATGTAAATTTCCTGGCCTTGTCTACAAAACTAGTAAGACTAATAACTGTGGTACAGTTATAGGTTTGTTTCACTACCAAAGTAATGATTTTAAGAAAGTTTCAAGAGTAATTGAACTATGATGAAGTGAACATTGTAGGGGTTTTATGAGATAAAGGGGAAATAAAAGAATATAAAAGTGCTCTTTGGATCACATATCCAAAACTTTGTGCTAAACCAATTTTATTTTCTATCAAAATTGTATTCCAAGGTTATTCTGTAGGATTTATTTAGAGTTCTACATGAAAATTATCACTTGGCTTCCTACCTAGTCTGAGTTTGAATTCATTAACTCAATTATTTTTATATGTATAATATTTACATATTGATGTTTTATTATATTAAGGTATAAACTAAGGAGCTTGATAATGAATAGATTATTTTGATATTAGTACATACTGTTTAATATTTTCACAAATTATAGATTATTTTATATACAGTTTTCATTTATTGTAGCCCTTTTTTATTAGTTTCACTCTAATTACCTTTATCTGTGCATAGGAATGGGGAATCTAGTTAGAACTAAAAAAGAACTTTCAAATAAATGTCCACATAGGTAGGAATTGATAATGATTTGAAGAAAGTAGGAAGAACGTTTGTGACTATGTTTAATTTTTTTTTAAAGATTTTATTTATTTATTCGACAGACAGAGATCATAAGTAGGCAGAGAGGCAGGCAGAGAGAGAGGAGGAAGCAGGCTGCCTGCTGAGCAGAGAGCTCGATGTGGGGCTCGATCCCAGGACTCTGGGATCATGACCTGAGCCGAAAGCAGAGGCTTTAACCCACTGAGCCACCCAGGCGCCCCGACTATGTTTAATTTTTAAAATTTTTTTTGATTAAAAGTTATGTAAGATTATAAAAAAAGAGTTATATATATTTTTTGTATTCCAAACCCCACCTAACCTATTATTAGAGTTCTATTGCTTTAATTCCACAAGCAACTGTGAAGTTTAGTGATTTATTCAATGCCTCTCAAAATTTTAGCTGTATTTACCTAACTGGAATTCCTTTTCTTTCATTTTCAAGTAAAAAGTCTTGTGCTTTATTTTATGGCAGCTCAGTAAACCACTGGCTTCCATTCCCACAGGTAACAAAATGAAATTTCCACAAAATCATGCTAATCATTCTAAAACCTCAGAAACATCATTTTATTAACAGTTTTGATATCTGTGTCTAAATATGTGATATAACATTGACTCTTTGCCAGTTTTATTTCCTAATGTATACAAAGTGTTTAGGAGAGAATGTGAAAAAGAGTGTGTACTCAAGAAGTATTTGTTGAAGAAATGAATTTTCTTTTTATTTCCTTATTTTATTCATTAATACACATTTTGAGTATCCATTTGTTAACCAGATATTTTGTTAATCACAATGAATACAAAAGAGATTTAAACATATAAAGTTTTGCAGTAATATAGGTCCTTGCTTAGATATTTTTACCCCGTTCATTAGGATGGGATGGATGCATTATGTGCCTAAAGAGTTAAAAATGTTTAGTTTATAGTGACCAGCTTCACTCACAAATTCCAACTGTTGAAATCACATGATGTGCTTTTGAAAGAAGATAATTATTCCAAGTTACATGTTCCAAAAATAGAGTGCTCTTAAATCACAAAGTTATAAAACTGAGTTTAAAATTACTCAGTTTCTAAGTATTTTGATAGGTAAAGCTCATTAGATTTTTGATAGATTTTTATTCATCCACAATTTAAAAGTAAAAGTAACCCATCAGCCTGTAATGCTTCATGTACCAAAGGCTTGTAATTTATTGTATTCCTGATCCCTCAAGGAAAGAAGAGGTTTTAATAGAAGCAATGTTAGGTTCAAGCCATTAATGTCATATATTATTTAGCTGCAACTATCATAATGGTATCTATGAACTTTCTTTGCTCATTATTTTTATGCTTGCTTTAACACAGAAAGAAGCCTGTACTTTTATTCTGTCAGATCCGCAGAGCTATGCACTATTGGTCTGAGTGAATGCTTGACAAAGAGCTGTCAAGAACTCCTGAGACCCTTTTGCTGATTCATTGGGTGGCAGGCTCTAATAGAAGTTCTTCTCAAGAACAGACAGACTATCCCTGATTTCCAAGCAAAAGGAAAGATCAGTTATGTTGTAATACCTTCTGATCTCAAAATACTCAACTGTGAATAGTGTGCCATTTACTTAAGATGCTTTTCATTGTTCTATGCTGGTTCCAGACAGCTATATTTAATAGAAATAAAAATAAATACAGCAGTCATTTCTATACTTCTTTTCCCCAGACGGTGAACACAATCATGAAACATGTGAAATTAAGAATAGAAAGCATCTTCTTCCAAAAGGATGCATTTATAACTCACTCAGCAATTTGCCACAGAGTAAAGGTAAAAACAGTCATGTAAGGAATACGCATTTTGAAATTGCCATTGAACTAGCTATATGATCATGGATTAATAATGCCAAGCTCCCTGATACTTTGTTTCACCTGTAAGCATAAGTGTTAAAATGATAAATAAGTTACATGAATATTGGAAAGATAAGACAAAAATAAACATGGATTGAGCATGGGAGAAACATTATTATTTATTATTTTTATTAAAAATACATTATGGAACATCTGAGAAACAGTGTGGATCAAGATCACCCATAATATCAGTATCTTAATCATGAAAGTCAGTGAAACAAACTTATTAACAGTATTATCCCTGAAGTCAAAACAATCTGGGTTTGATTCCAAATAGACTACAAGCTGTGTGATTTAAAGATAATATTTAATGTACAGGTTTGCTATGGAAAATAAATGAGTAAATGCATATAATGTACTTTTGCTCACCACCTGGAATGTACTAAACTCAATAGAATAAATACAGGGTACTACTATTAAAATCACTTTTCCTAGCAATATATGTAAAATCATCCAATCCCTTTTCTACATTTTATTTAAGTTTTTATTTTAATTCCAGTTAGTTAATGTACAGTGTAATATTAGTTTCAGCTGCACAATATAGTGATTCAACACTTACCTACAACACAGTGCTCATCATGATGAGTGCACTCCTTGATCCCCATCACCTATTGATCCCATCCCCCCACACACCTCCCCTCTAGTAACCATGTTTGTTCTCTATAGTTAAAAGTCTGTTTCCTAGTTTTTCCTTTCTCTTTTTTTCCATCTTTGCTCAATTGTTTTGTTTCTTCAATTCCACATATGAGGGGAATCATATGTTTTTTTCTATGTTTTAAAAATGTAAATCTACTAGTTACAATTTTTTCATTTAAAATTATTTTTCATTTTATATGTAAATTGTGCTTAATTTTTAAATTATTTGCTTCTCATTAATTCATTTATTCATTCTGTATGTGAAAAACAATTCCTGAATAAGTATTATTTTCTGATATATTGCTAGAAGTTAGGAATAAATTAATGAACTAAATAGTGCCTCTGTACTCATGAGACTGACAATGTGATATAGAAGGCAGGCCAAGATATGAAATTCCTACAAACAACTATAATATTGCCAAGGGCCCTCAGGGAGAGTCACAGGGTGGTGTGAACCATTCTAATCATAATGTGATGTTTCCCCTGCAAAGTTATGGTGAATTAAGAGCTGACAGAAAAGTAGGTTAAAATTATCTAGGTTAAAAGTGACAAAACAGAAGAGGAGCTAAGATAATGACTTAGTATGAGGACCATAGGCTCATCTTCTGCCTCAAACACAGCTAGTTAACTGTCACATCATTCTGAATACCCAAGAAATCAGCCTGAGGACCAACAGAATGAACTGCACTAGAGGAAGAGAAGAGGCCACAAAAAGGAATGTAGGAGGTACAGGAACATGGTTTGGGGAAGAAATGGATCACAAGTGCTTTGGAGGAGAGGGAGCTATGGTCCTAGAGAAAGGTGAGAGAGAGGAACACACAGGGGGATGCACATGAAGAACACTTACCGAAAGCCATCAGCTGGGAAAATGAGAGGGGCTGATAATGTGAGTCTCTGTAACCAACTAGGCTTAAAGACTAGTTTTATTTATTTAATTAATTATTTATTTTTTAAAAAGATTTTATTTATTTAAGAGAGAGAGAGTTCACAATCAGAAGCAGGGAGAGGGCCATAAGGAGAGGGAGAAGTGGGCTCTCCACTGAGCAGGGACCTTGATGCGGGGCTCAATCCCAGGACCCTGAGATTATGACCTATGCCAAAGGTAGATGCTTAACCAACTGAGCCACCCAGGCACCCCTAAAATAGTTTTAAAGGTAAGTGGCCTTAGCTGGGATAGAGGCCTAAGGTCCCTCCCCTACTCCTGAAGGAAAGGTAGATAAACAACCTGGGGGATGGAGACAGAGATCTGATGAATGCCTGGGGCACACAGGAGAAAGATAATTCGCTCTTCTTAGAGTGCAACCTCTGAGAGGTAGTGTTCAGGAAGCACCTCTCCTGGGATAAGGGAGCCCACCATTCGGTGCCATTTCCTCCACCTCTCAGCATAAACACAGAGCCACCTTCTGTAAGCAGTGCAGCACCAAGACTAGCTGTCTAATGTATTTATACCATGTCCCACACCCCAGCACTCTGCTGGTACTGCCTGTCTTGGTCAAGTTTGCCTCAGTCCCAATGTGGTGGGCCCCTTCCCCAGAATATCAGTAGAAACCCCTGCTATTACCATGACTCTTGACCAGAGAGTTCTGCAGGGTTTCAGGCCTAGTGGAAATAACATCAGGTTTTATTTAGCAAACACACCAGAGCACACATAGTAAAAGGTTGACACATTGTGGCCAAGGACCAAACACTGCCCACTGCAGATAAGCAGACTTCTGCAGACGACTGACCTGAGGAATATACCAACCAAAACACAATATCAAGGTACACACAGAATATACCAGACACACTCCCTAAAGTATCAGACCCTGGACATTATATGACCTTTTCTGCCTAATGCCATTACTCTAAACATAACAGGCTTTCTAATGTACAGAAGAAGACAGAGACTTAGGTGAAATGCCAAAAGAGGGGAGTTCATCCCAGATGGAAAAAGATAAGGTCACAGCCAGAGATCTAAACAAAACAGATGTAAGTAATAGCTCTGATGGAGAATTTAAAGCAACAACCATAAGGTTACTTTCTGAGCTGGAGAAAAGAAGGCAAGACTTCAGGGAGGCCATTACTTCAGAGATAAAAGAGTTAAAAAGCAGAAATGAAAAATACAGTAAGTGAGATTCTAAACAGAATGCAGTGAACACAAGGATTGAAGAAGCAGAGGAATGAATAAATGATATGGAAGATAAACTAATGGAAAATAATGAAGCTGAACAAAATAGAGAAAGAAAGATTATGGAACATGAGAATAAGCTAAGGGAACTCAGTGGCTCCATCAAATACATTTATATTATAGGAGTCCCTGCAGAAGAAGGAGAGATAAAAGGTGGCAGAAAGTTTACATGAGGAAATAATAGCTAAAAACTTTCCTAATCTGGGGAAGGAAACACATCCAAATCTGGAAGGCACAGAAAACTCCAGTCAAAATCAACAAGAACAGGCCAACACCAAGACATTTTATAATTAATTGCAAAATATGGTGATAAAGAAAAATCCTACCAGAAGCAAGGCAAAAGATATCCCTAATTTACAAAGAAAGTAAGTCTAGCTGCATATCTCTCATCAAAAACTTAGCAGGCGGGGCACCTGGGTGGCTCAGTGGGTTAAAGCCTCTGCCTTCGGCTCGGGTCGTGATCCCAGGGTCTCCGCGGAGCAGAGAGCCTGCTTCCTCCTCTCTCTCTCTCTGCCTCTCTGCCTACTTGTGATCTCTGTCTGTCAAGTAAATAAATTTTAAAAAATCTTTAAAAAAAACCCAAAAACTTAGCAGGCCACGAAGAAGTGGCATGATATATTTAATGTGCTGAGTGAGAAAAATCTACAGCCAAAAATACTCTATCCAGCAAGGCTATCATTCAGAATAGAAGTAGAGAAAAGGCGTTTCCCAGACAAACTAAAATTAAGAAATTTGTGACACTAAACCAGCCCTGCAATAAATTGTAAAGGGGTCTTGTTGAGTGGGAAGGAAAGACCAAAAGTGACAAAGACAAGAAAGAATCCAAGAAAATCTGCAGAAACAATGACAAGTTAAGTGTCAATAAATGCATATCTATCAATATTTACTCTGTAAGCAAGTGGACTAAATGCTCCAGTCAAAAGACATAGGTATCAGAATGGGTAAAAAACAAGAACCATCTATATGTTGCCTACAGGAGGTTCATTTTAGACCTAAAGAAACCTGCAGATTGAAAGTGAGGGTATGGAGGATCACTTATCATGCAAATGGACATCAAATTAATGCCAAAATATGGGGCGCCTGGGTGGCTCAGTGGGTTAAGCCTCTGCCTTCAGCTCGGGTCATGGTCCCAGGGTTCTGGGATCAAGCCCCACATCGGGCTCTCTGCTTGGCGGGGAGCCTGCTTCCCCTTCTCTCTCTCTGTCTGCCTCTCTGCCTACTTGTGATCTCTCTCACTCTGTCAAATTAATAAATAAAATCTTTTAAAAAAAGTCAAAATAACAATACTTAGTTAGGGTAGGTTTTAAACCATAGATAGTAATAAGAGATGAAGAAAGGCATTATGTCATCCTAAAGGGGACAGTCCAACAAGAAGATATAATAATTGTAATTACTTTTGTACCCAACATAGGAGCACCCAACTATATAAAACAATTAATAAGAAATATAAAGGAACTCTTTAATAATAGCTCAGTAATTGCAGGGGACTTTAAAACCCCACTTAGATCAAGTGACAGATCATCTAAATGGAAAATCAACAAGGAAACAATGGCTTTGAAACACACACTGGACCAGATGAACTTAACAGATATATTCAGAACATTCTATTCTAAAGCAGCAGAATATACATTCTTTTCAAGGGCACGTGGCACTTCTCCAGAATAGATGACATATTAGGTCACAAATCAGCCATCAACAAGTGCAAAAAGATTGAAATCATACCATGCGTATTTTCTGACCACAATTCTATGAACCTTGAAACCAAGCACAAGAAAAACTTTGGAAAGACCACAAATACATGGAGTTTAAACAACATGCTACTAAACAATCAATGGGTCAACCAGGAAATAAAAGAAGAAATTTAAAAAAAATACATGGAAACAAATGAAAATGAAAACATGATCAAAAATCTTTTGGATACAACAAAAGTGGTCCTAAAGGAAAGTATATAGCAATACAGGCCTACATCAGGAAGCAAGAAACTTTTCAAATAAACAAACCAAACTTACGCCTAAAGGAGCTAGAAAAGGAACAATAAAGTCTAAAGCCAACAGATGAAGAAAATAATAAAAATTAGAGCAGAAATAAATGATATAGGAACAACAACAACAACAACACACACAAACACACCAGTAAAAAAAAAAATCAATGAAATCAGGAGCTGGTTCTTTGAAAAAAATTAATGAAATTGATAAACCCCTAGCCAGACTTACCAAAAAGAAAAGAGAAAGGATCCAAATAAATAAAATCACAAATGAGAGAGGATAAATAACAACTAACAACACAGAAATGCAAACAATTAAAATACTATGAAAAACTCTATGCCAACAAATTAGACAACCTGGAATGGAAAATTCCTAGAAACATATAAACTACCAAAAGTGAAACAGGAAGAAATAGAAAACTTGAACAGACTAATAACCAGCAAGGAAACTGCATCAATAACTTAAAAAAAATCCCAAGAAACAAAACTCCAGGGCCAGTTGGCCTCCTAGGTGAATTCTACCAAACATTTAAAGAAGAATTAATACCAGTTCTTCTAGAGCTATTCTAAAAAGTAGAAATGAGAGGTAAACTTCCTCATTCTATGAAGCCAGCATTACCCTAAGAGTGAAATCAGACAAGGACTCCACTAAAAAGAACTGTAGGCCAATATCCTGGATGAAGATGGATGCAAAAATTCTCAACATAATACTAGCAAATCAAATCCAATAGTACATTAAAAGGATCATTCACCATAATCAAGGGGATTTATTCCTGAGCTGCAACGATGGCTCAATATTTGCAAATTAATCAGCATGATACACCACATTAGTAAAAGAAAGGATAAGAACTATGATCCTCTCAATAGATGCAGAAAAAAGCATTTGACAAAGTAAACATCCATTCATGATAAAAATCCTTAAAAGAAACATTCTTTATCATAATAAAAGCTATATATGAAAACACATAACTAATATCATCTTCATTGGGGAAAAACTGAGAACTTTTTCCCTCTGTGGTCAAGAACAAGATAAATATGTCCACTCTCACCACTTTTATTCAACACAGTACTGGAAGTCCTAGCCACAGCAGTCAGACAACAAAAAGAAATAAAAGGCATCCAAATCAGCAAGGAAGGAGCAAAACTTTTACTCTTTGTAGATTACATCATATTCTACATAGAAAACCCAAAAGACTCCACCAAAAAATTGCTGGAACTGATACACAAATTCAGTAAAGATTCAGGATACAAAGTCAATGTACAGAAATTTGTTGCAGTTTTATATACCAATAATTAAGCAGCAGAAAGAGGAGTCAAGGAAGCAGTCCCATATACAATTGCACCAAAGTCCATAAGATACCTAGGAATAAACCTAACCAAAGAGGTGAAAAATCTGTATTCTGAGAACTATAACACACCGATAAAAGAAACTGAACAGGAGACAAAGAAATGGAAAAACAATCCATGCTCATATATTGGAAGAACAAATACCGTTAAAATGTCTATGTTATCCAAAGCGATCTACACATTTAATGCAGTCCATATCAAAATACCAGCAACATTTTTCACAGATCTAGAACAAACAATCCAAAAATGTGTTTGGAATCATAAGACTCTGAGTAACTGAATCAATCTTGAAAAGCAAAGCTGGAAACATCACAATTCTGGACTTCAAGGTATATTACAAAGCTGTAGTGACCGAGGCAATATGGTACTGGTACCAAAACAGACACATGAATGATTGGAACAGAATAGAAAACCCAGGAATGAACCCACAACTATATGGTCACTTAATCTTTGACAAAACAGGAAAGAATATCCAATGGAAAAAAAAAAAGTTTCTTCAACAAATGGTGTTGGGGAAACTTGACAGCAACATGCAAAAGAATGAAACTCAACCACTTTCTTATACCATACACAAAAATAAATCCAAAATGGATTAAAGACCTAAATATAAGACAGGAAACCATCAAAATCATAGAGGAAAACACGGGAGGTAATCTCAGACACTGGCCCTAGCAGTTTCTTACTAGATATGTACTTGAAGGGAAACAAAAGCAAAAATAAACTATTGGGATTTCTTCTGAACAATGAAGGACACAATCAACAAAACTAAAAGGTAGGGGCACCTGGGTGGCTCAGTTGGTTAGGCATCTGCCTTCTGCTCAGGCCATGATCCCAGGGTCCTGGGATCAAGCCGTGTGTTGGGCTCCCTCATTGGCGGGGAGCTTGCTTCTCCCTTTACTCCCTGCTCGTGCTAGCTTGTGCTCTCTGTTACTATCTTTGCATCTCTCTCTCAAATAGGTAAATATTTTTTAAAAAACACACACTAAAAGGCGACCTTTGGAATGGGAGAAGATGTCTTCAAATGTCATATCTGATAAAGGGTTAGTATCCAAAGTATATAAAGAAGTTATAAAACTCAGTACCCTGAAAACAAATAATACAGTTCAGAAATGGGCAGAAGACATGTATAGACATTTTTTCAAAGAATACATACAGATGGACAAAAGACACTTGTAAAGATTCTCAACATCACTCATCATCAGGGAAATAAAAATCAAAACCACAATGAGATATCACCTCACACCAGGAAGAATGGCTAAAATTAACAACACAGAAAACAACAGGTGTTGGAGAGGATTTAGAGAAAGGGGAACCCTCATACACTGTTAGGAGTGCAAACTGTTTCAGTCACTCCTGAAAACAGTATGGAGGTTCCTCAAAAAGTTAAAAATAGAACTATTCTATGATCTAACTATAGCACTAGTAGGTATTTACCCAAGGGATGAAAAAATATAAATTTGAAAGAGATACTTGCATCCTGATGTTAATGGCAGCATTATCAAGAATAGCCAAATTATGAAAATAACCCAAATGTCCACTGATTGCTGAATGGATAGAGATGGTGTCTATATACAACAGAATATTGCTTAGCCATGAAAAAGGATGAAATTTTGCCCTTTATAGCAACATGGATGGAGCTACAGAGTATTATGCTAAGCAAAATAAGTCAGCCAGGAAGAGAAATACCATATGATTTTACTCATATGTAGAATTTTAGAAACAAAACAAAGGAACATAGGGGAAATAAGAGAGAAAACCTGAGAAATAGACTTTTAACTATAGAGAACAATCTTATGTTTACCAGAGGGGAAGTGAGTGAGGGGATGAGTTAAATAGGTGCTGAGGATTAAGGAGGGCACTTATGATGAGCAGAAGGTGTTGTTTGTATATAAGTGTTGAATCATTAAATTCTGTACCTGAAACTAAAAAAAAAGGCGCGCGATAGACACAAACTCAGCAAAAACTCTCGTGTTAGAGAATATGATGATTATATTTGTTTCTTTGTTTAAATCCAAAGAATAAAGAGAATGGAGCAACAGTTTTACCAAATTTTGGTTTGAAAAGGTCTTTTGGCTACATGTGAAGAACAGAATTGTAGGAGCTAAGATGTTAAAAGACCGGTTTGGGAAGCTGTTGTAATAGTCCAAATAAGAAGTGATGTTTGTATGAGTAAGTTAGTGGTAAGCATGGGGGGAAAAGTATATAGGTTTGAGAAATATTTAGTAGATAACACTAACTAATGCAGTGGTGGATTGAAGATGGGAGAACTTAAGGGAGGAGATGAAAGAATGACACCAGATTTGTGTAAATTTGTGGATGATGGTGCTATTTTCTCAGATAGGCAACGCTCATAGTAGTCAGATCTGTTTACTTTCATCAAGTTAAGTTAGGAGATGTACTGAGACATCTAAAAACTGTCAAGTAGTATGGTTATTATAGTCCCATACTGAAGAGTTCTGATTACTGCATTTTGTTCCATTGATCGTAATGCTTCATTTTGTTTAGAAGTACTTCATTTCTGGACAGTTAAACTCCATTCAAGTTTTCATTAAAATAGCTAATGTTATGATGGACATTTTTGTGCCATTAGCTTTTTCCTTGTTTCAGGTTATTTTTAGCACAAATATACTAGAAAGAGAAGTCCTGGGTGAGTAGTATTAAAGCTTTTTTTACACTTAGTGAATATTGTCAACTGATTTTCCAAAATACTGTATTTATGCTGTCACTAGTAAAACATAGGTGTGCAAACTTAATTTCACCCTTGTACTCATGACAAGTTCAATAAACCACACATCTACTCCATCATGAAGTCTCTGTTCAGGAAGAAAATAAACCTCTCCACATCGCATATAACGCTAGCTAGCCTCCTGAGATTTTTAAGTGCTTTGTATTTCTTTTCTCAGATTGTTGGAGAGTAACAATGTCTCTACCGTCAGACTAAACTCTTCTGGCAGAATGGCCTCATACTCTAGCTCCTACTAAGTAATGACACAAAGCAAATGGACACAAAAATAATACTCTACTCAAAGTCTTAGGAACCATTTTACTTAATTATTAATTTTATTTGAAACAGTATTTCCCCTTTAAAAATGATGCTTGATGAAATTAAACACTTAAATCATGATAATTTATAAAGAATAATATGTATATAAAACATGTGTACAAAATTTTATGCATTATATATGTGTGCATATAAAATTCTATGTATTAGAAGAGAAAATATGTGTCTGCATATATATTTTTTTTTCTCCTGACATATCATGTAGTCCTATTCTCTTAAAGCAATAGTATTGACTAACGTTTTTTTTTTTACTCTTTCAATGTCTCTTATTTATTTTTGGTTATACAGTTTTATTAACACAAGAAAATCATACTATGTCTACTAATTGTTAACCTGTTTTTTCATTTTAAATGATATTTAATACACAATATTTATGTATCATTTGTAGGTGAAAATTCCTTATTCTTTTTTTTTTATGTTACATTAGTCACCATACAGTACATCATTAGTTTTTGATGTAGTGTTCCATGATTCATTGTTTGTGTATAACACCCAGTGCTCCATGCAATACATGCCCTCCTTAATACCCATCACCAGGTTAATCCATTCCCCACTCCCCTCCCCTCTAAACCCTCAGTTTGTTTCCTGGAGTCCCTAGTCTATCATAGTTCATCTCCCCCTCTGATTTCCCCACCTACATTTTTCCCTGCCTTCTCCTAATGTCCTCCATGCTATTCCTTATGTTCCACAAATAGGTGGAACCGTATGATAATTGTCTTTCTCTGCTTGACTTATTTCACTCAGCATAATCTCCCCCAATTCCATCCATGTTGGTGCAAATGTTGGGTATTCATCCTTTCTGATGGCTGAGTAATATTCCATTTTATATATATGGACCACAACTTCTTTATCCATTTGTCTGTTGAAGGACATCTTGGCTCCTTCCACAGTTTGGCTATTGTGGACATTGCTGCTATGAACATTGGGGTACATGTGGCCCTTCTTTTCACTACAACTATATCTCTGGGGTAAATACCCAGTAGTGCAATTGCTGGGTCATAGCATAGTTCTATTTTTAAATTTTGAGGAACCTCCACACTCTTTTCCAAAGTGGCTATACCAACTTGCATTCTCACCAAGCGTGTAAGAGGGTTTCCCTTTCTCCACAACCTTTCCAACATTTGTTATTTCTTGTCTTAACAAGTTTTGCCATTCTAACTGGTATAAGGTGGTATCTCAGTGTGGTTTTGATTTGAATTTCCCTGATGGCTAATGATGGTGAACATTTTTTCATATGTTTGTTAGCCATTTGCATGTCTTCTTTGGAGAAGTGTCTGTTCATGTCTTCTGCCCATTTTTTGACATGATTATTTCCTTTTTTGGGTGTTGAGTTTGAGAAGTTCTTTGTAGATCTTGGATACCAGCCCTTTATCTGTAGTGTCTTTTTCAAATATCTTCTCTCAGTCCATGGGTTGCCTCTTTGTTTAACTGACTGTTTCCTTTGCTGTGCAGAAGCTTTTTATCTTGATGAGGTCCCAAAAGTTCACTTTCACTTTTGTTTCCCTTGCCTTTAGAGATGTGTCTTGAAAGAAGTTGCTGTGGCCAATGTCAAAGAGATTACTGCCTATGTTCTCCTCTACTATTTTGTTGGATTCCTGTGTCACACTGAGATCTTTCATCCATTTAGAATTTATCTTTGTGTATGGTGGAAAAGAATAGCCAAGTTTCATTCTTCTGTTTATAGCTGTCCAGTTTCCCCAGCACCATTACTAAAGAGACTGTCTCATTTCCATTGGATAGTTTTCCTTGTTTTGTTGAAGATTAGTTGACCATAGAGTTGAGGTTCCATATCTGGGCTCTCTATTCTGTCCCATTGATCTGTTGTCTGTTTTTGTGCCAGTACCATGCTATCTTGGTGATCACAGCTTTATAATATATCTTGAAGCAGGCAACATGATACCCCCAGCTTTGCTTTGCTTTTTCAATATTTCCTTGGCAATTCAGAGTCTTTTCTGGTTCCATAAAAATTTTAAGATTGTTTTTCCAGCACTCTGAAAAATGCCATTGGTATTTTGATTGGGATGGCGTTGAAAGTATAGGTTGCTCTGGACAACATAGACATTTTAACAATGTGTATTCTTCCAATCCATGAGCATGGAATGTTTTCCCATCTTTTTGTATCTTCTTCAGTTTCTTTCATAAGTGTTCTGTAGTTTCTAGAGTATAGAGCCTTCACCTCTTTAATTAGGTTTATTCCAAGGTATCTTATGGTGTTTGGTGCTACTGTAAATGGAATCGATTCCCTAATTTCTCTTTCTATAGTTTCATTGTTCATTATATAGTTCATTGTATAGGAAAGCAGCTGATTTCTATACATTAATTTTCTATCCTGCCACATTACTGAATTGTTGTATGAGTGCTAATAATTTGGACGTGGAGTCTTTTGGGTTTTCCACATAGAGTATCATGTCATCTGCAAAGAAAGAGTTTGATTTCTTCTGTGCCAATTTGAATATCTTTTATTTCTTTTTATTTTCTAAGTGCTGTTGCTAGGACTTCCAGTACTATGTTGATCAGTAATGGTGAGAGTGAGCATTGTTGTCATGTTCCTGATATTAAGGGAAAGGCTCTCAGCTTTACGCCACTGAGAATGATATTCACTGTGGGCTTTTCATAGATGGTTTTTATGAAATTGAGGAATGTTCTCTCTATCCCTACACTCTGAAGAGTTTTAATCAGGAAAGGATGCTGTATTATTTCAAATGCTTTTCTGCATCAATTGAGAGGACCATATGGTTCTTGTCTCTTCTCTTGTTAATATGTTCTATCACACTAATTGATTTGTGAATGTTGAACCACCCTTGCATCCCAGAGATAAATCCTACCTGATCATGATGGATATCATTTTAATGTACTGTTGGATACTATTATCTAGGATCTTGTTGAGAATTTTGGCATCCATATTCAATAGAGATAATAGCCTGTAATTCTCCTTTGTGATGGGGTCTTTGCCTAGTTTGGGGATCAAGGTAATACTGGCCTCATAGAAAGAGTCTGGAGCTTTCTCTCTTTTCTATTTTTTTTTTAATTTTTAATTTTTTTATAAACATATAATGTATTTTTATCCCTGGGGTACATGTCTGTGAATCGCCAGGTTTACACACTTCACAGCAGTAACCATAGCACATACCCTCCCCGATGTCCTTTACCCCATCCCACTCTTCTGACCCCCCTCTCCCCAGCAACCCTCAGTTTGTTTTGTGAGATTAAGATTCACTTATGGTTTGTCTCCCTCCCGATCCCATCTTGTATCTTTTATTCTTTTCCTACCCCCCAAACCCCCCATGTTACCTCTCCACTTCTTCATATCAGGGAGATCATATGATAGTTGTCTTTCTCTGATTGACTTATTTCACTAAGCATGATACCCTCTAGTTCCATCCACGTCGTTGCAAATGGCAATATTTCATTTCTTTTGAGGGCTGCATAGTATTCCATTGTGTATATATACCACACCTTCTTTATCCAGTCATCTGTTGATGGACATCTAAGTTCTTTCCATAGTTTGGCTATTGTAGACATTGCTGCTATAAACATTCGGGTGCACGTGCCCCTTTGGATCACTACATTTGTATCTTTAGGGTAAATACGCAGTAGTGCAATTGCTGGGTCATAGGGTAATTCTATTTTAAACTTTTTGAGGAACTTCCATGCTGTTTTCCAGAGCAGTTGCACCAGCTTGCATTCCCACCAACAGTGTAGGAAGGTTCCCCTTTCTCCGCATCCTCGCCAGCATCTGTCATTTCCTGACTTGTTAATTTTAGCCATTCTGACTGGTGTCAGGTGATATCTCATTGTGGTTTAGATTTGTATTTCCCTGATGCCGAGTGATGTGAAACACTTTTCATGTGTCTGTTGGCCATCTGGATGTCTTCTTTGCAGAAATGTCTGTTCATGTCCTCTGCCCATTTCTTGATGGGGTTATTTGTTCTTTGGGTGTTGAGTTTGCTAAGCTCTTTATAGATTTTGGACACTAGACCTTTATCTGATATGTCGTTTGCAAATATCTTCTCCCATTCTGTCAGTTGTCTTTTGGTTTTGTTAACTGTTTCCTTTGCTGTGCAAAAGCTTTTGATCTTGATGAAATCCCAATAGTTCATTTTTGCCCTTGCTTCCCTTGCCTTTGGCGATGTTCCTAGGAAGACGTTGCTGCGGCTGACCTCAAAGAAGTTGCTGCCTGTGTTCTCCTCAAGGATTTTGATGGATTCCTTTCTCACATTGAGGTCCTTCATCTATTTTGAGTCTATTTTCGTTGGTGGTGTAAGGAAATGGTCCAATTTCATTTTTCTGCATGTGGCTGTCCAATTTTCCCAACACCATTTATTGGAGAGGCTGTCTTTTTTCCATTGGACATTCTTTCCTGCTTTATCGAAGATGAGTTGACCATAGAGTTCAGGGTCTATTTCTGGGCTCTCTATTCTGTTCCATTGATCTATGTGTCTGTTTTTGTGCCAGTACCATACTGTCTTGATGATGACAGCTTTGTAATAGAGCTTGAAGTCCAATATTGTGATGCCACCAACTTTGGCTTTCTTTTTCAATATTCCTTTGGCTATTCGAGGACTTTTCTGGTTCCATATAAATTTCAGGATTATTTGTTCCATTTCTTTGAAAAAAATGGGTGGGATTTTGATAGGGATTGCATTAAATGTGTAGACTGCTCTAGGTAGCATAGACATTTTCACAATATTTGTTCTTCCAATCCAGGAGCATGGAACATTTTTCCATTTCTTTGTGTCTTCCTCAATTTCTTTCATGAGCACTTTATAGTTTTCTGAGTATAGAATTTTAGCCTCTTTGGTTAGGTTCATTCCTAGGTATCTTATAATTTTGGGTGCAATTGTAAATGGGATTGACTCCTTAATTTCTCTTTCTTTTGTCTTGTAGTTGGTGTAGAGAAATGCAACTGATTTCTATGCATTGATTTTATATCCTGACACTTTATTAAATTCCTGTACAAGTTCTAGCAGTTTTGGAGTGGAGTCTTTTGGGTTGTCCACATATAGTCTCATATCATCTGCAAAGAGTGAGAGTTTGACTTCTTCTTTGCCGATTTGGATGCCTTTGATTTCTTTTTGTTGTCTGATTGCTGAGGCTAGGACTTCTAGTACTATGTTGAATAGCAGTGGTGATAATGGACATCCCTGCCGTGTTCCTGACCTAAGCGGGAAAGCTTTCAGTTTTTCTCCATTGAGAGTGATATTTGCAGTGGGTTTTTCATAGATGGCTTTTATAATATTGAGGTATGTGCCCTCTATCCCTACACTTTGAAGAGTTTTGATCAGGAATGGATGCTATACTTTGTCAAATGCTTTTTCAGCATCTATTGAGAGTATCATATGGTTCTCCTTCTTTCTTTTATTAATGTGTTGTATCACATTGATTGATTTGTGGATGTTGAACCAACCTTGCAGCCCTGGAATAAATCCCACTTGGTCATGGTGAATAATCCTTTTAATGTACTGTGAATCCTATTGGCTAGTATTTTGGTGAGAATTTTCACATCTGTGTTCATCAAGAATATTGGTCTATAATTCTCTTTTTTGTTGGGATCCTTGTCTGGTTTTGGGACCAAGGTGATGCTGGCCTCATAAAATGAGTTTGGAAGTTTTCCTGCCATTTTTATTTTTTGGAACTGTTTCAGGAGAATAGGAATTAATTCTTCTTTAAATGTTTGGTAGAATTCCCCTGGGAAGCCATCTGGCCCTGGGCTTTTGTTTGTTTGGAGACTTTTGATGACTGTTTCAATCTCCTTACTGGTTATGGGTCTGTTCAGGTTTTCTATTTCTTCCTGGTTCAGTTGTGGTAGTTTATATGTCTCTAGGAATGCATCCATTTCTTCCAGATTGTCAAATTTGTTGGCATAGAGTTGCTCATAGTATGTTCTTATAATTGTTTGTATTTTATTGGTGTTGGTTGTGATCTCTCCTCTTTCATTCATGATTTTGTTTATTTGGGTCCTTTCTCTTTTCTTTTTGATAAGTCTGGCCAGGGGTTTATCAATCTTATTAATTCTTTCAAAGAACCAGCTCCTAGTTTCATTGATTGTTCTGTTGTTGTTTTTTTTGGTTTCTACTTCATTGATTTCTGCTCTGATCTTTATTATTTCTCTTCTCCTGCTGGGTTTAGGCTTTCTTTCTTGTTCTTCTCCAGCTCCTTTAGGTGTAGGGTTGGGTTTTATATTTGAGACCTTCTTGTTTCTTGAGAAAGGCTTGTACCACTATATATTTTCCTCTCAGGACTGCCTTTGCTGTGTCCCACAGATTTTGAACCGTTGTGTTTTCATTATCCTTTGTTTCCATGAATTTTTTCAATTCTTCTTTAATTTCCTGGTTGACCCATTCACACTTTAGAAGGATGCTGTTTAGTCTCCATGTATTTGGGTTCTTTCCAAATTTCCTCTTGTGATTGAATTCTGGCTTCAGAGCATTGTGGTCTGAAAATATTCAGGGAATGATCCCCAAATTTTGATACTGGTTGAGACCTGATTTATGACCCAGGTTGTGATCTATTCTGGAGAATATTCCATGTGCACTAGAGAAGAATATGTATTCTGTTGCTTTGGGATGAAATGTTCTGAATATATCTGTAATGTCCATCTGGTCCAGTGTGTCATTAAGGCCTTTATTTCCTTGTTGATCTTTTGCTTGGATGATCTGTCCATTTCAGTAAGGGGACTGTTAAAGTCCCCTACTATTATTGTATTATGTGTTTCTTTGATTTTGTTATTAATTGGTTTATATAGTCGGCTGCTCCCACGTTAGGGGCATAGATATTTAAAATTGTTAGATCTTCTTGTTGGACGGACCCTTTGAGTATGATATAGTGTCCTTCCTCATCTCTTATTATAGTCTTTGGCTTAAAATCTAATTGATCTGATATAAGGATTGCCACCCCAGCTTTCTTCTGATGTCCATTAGCATGGTAAATTGTTTTCCACCCCCTC
>PISX010007523.1:0-35133 GCA_004024625.1 Mellivora capensis | reverse complement strand
TTGGGTCTAAAATGAGTTTCTTATAGGCAGCATATTGAAGTTTTTGTTTGTTTGTTTGTTTTTGTGGTTGTTTAATCCATTCTGATACCCTGTGTCTTTTGATTGGGGCATTCAGTCCATTAACATTCAGGGTAACTATTGAGAGATATGAATTTAGTGCCATTGTATTGCCATGTAAGGTGACTGTTACTGTATATTGTCTCTGTTCCTTTCTGTTCTACTTTTAGGCTCTCTCTTTGCTTAGAGGACCCCTTTCAATATTTCCTGTAGAGCTGGTTTGGTGTTTGCAAATTCTTTCAGTTTTTGTTTGTCCTGGAAACTTTTTATCTCTCCTTCTATTTTTAATTATAGCCTAGCTGGATATAGTAGTCTTGGCTGCATGGTTTTCTCATTCAGTGCTCTGAATATATCATGCCAGTTCTTTCTGGTCTGCCAGATCTCTGTGGATAAGTCTGCTGCCAATATAATATTTTTACCATTGTATGTTACAGACTTCTTTTCCCGGGCTCCTTTCAGGATTTTCTCTTTGTCGCTAAGACTTGTAAATTTTATTAGGTGACGGGGAGTGGACCTATTCTTATTGATTTTTGGGGGGTTCTCTGCACCTCCTGGATTTTGATGCTTGTTCCCTTTGCCATATTGGGGAAATTCCCTACAATAATTCTCTCCAATATACCTTCTGCTCCTCTCTCTCTTTCTTCTTCCTCTGGAATCCCAATTATTCTAATGTTTCCTCTCATGGTGTCACTTATCTCTCGAATTCTCCTCTTGTGATCCAGTATCTGTTTGTCCCTCTTTTGCTCAGCTTCTTTATTCTCTGTCATTTGGTCTTCTATATCACTAATTCTTTCTTCTGCCTCATTTATACTAGCAGTAAGAGCCTCCATTTTTTATTGCACCTCATTAATAGCTTTTTTGATTTCAACTTGGTTAGATTTTAGTTCTTTTATTTCTCCAGAAAGGGCTTTTATATCTCCAGAGAGGGTTTCTCTAATATCTTCCATGCCCTTTTCAAGCCCGGCTAGAACCTTGAGAATCGTCATTCTGAACTCTAGATCTGACATATTCCCAATGTCTGTATTGATTATGTCCCTAGCCTTTGGTACTGCCTCTTGTTCTTTATTTTGTGGTGAGTTTTTCTGCCTTGTCATTTTGTCCAGATAAGAGTATATGAAGGAGCAAATAAAATACTAAAAGGGTGGCAAAGACCCAGGAAAATGCACTTTAACCAAGTCAGAAGAGACCCCCAATCATGGGGGCAGAGAAAGCAGATAAAAAAAGTTCAGGGAAAAAAAATTAAAATAAGAAAACACATAAAGAAAAAATATAATAAAGAAAAAAATATATATATATATATTAGACTGGTGACTAGAACAGGGTCACCCACTTAATTGTGGGATATTTTGGTCTCTTATAAGAAACTACTTCCCAAAATTTTAAAGAATGAAAAGCATATATAAGGGTAAACACAATGAAGGGATGGAATATGCCTATAAAGATGAAAAAAAAAATTTTTTTTAACTTCTAAAAAAAGGAGTTGATAAAGTAAGTTGGTCGGGAGAATAAAGAAAAAGAAAGTGCAGAGAATTTGCTCATGCTGGAGACTATAACAAGCCCAGAGCTAGATTTAGGGTATATTTTCATCTGCTAGAGGAAGTTGTACCCCAAGTTTTTTAGAAGAAAAAACCTTATGTGTATACAAAAAATAAAGTTAAATACTATGAAAGATAAAATATGACTATAATAATGAAGGTTCAAAAAAGATTATTATTTTTTTGGAAAGGTATTGTTAAGATAAACTAGTTAAAAAATGTTAAAAAAGAAAAGGGTAAAAGTTAAAAAAAATTAGCAGAAGATAAAAAAATTAAATTAAAGAAAAATTAAATTAACTGCACGACTAAAGAATCATGGGGAGAAAGCCATGCATTCCTTGCTTCACTTTCTCCTCCTCTGCAATTCTGCTGCTCTCCTTGGTAAGTGAACTTGGTCTTGGCCAGATTTCTTGTTGATCTTCTGGAGGAGGGGCCTGTTGTAGTGATTCTCAAGTGTCTTTGCCCGAGGCAGAGCTGCACCGCCCTTACCAGGGGCTGGGCTAAGTAATCCGCTCCGGTTCGCTTTCGGGAGCTTTTGTTCCCTGAGCACTTTACATAGATTTCCGGAGGATGGGAATGAAAATGGCGGCCTCCTAGTCTCCAGCCCGGAGGAGCTGAGTGCTCGGGGCCCCACTCCTCAGTGCGCCCTCAGAGAAAAGCCCCAATCACTCCCGTCTTCCTGGCTTCCAGCTGTGCTCCGAGCTCACCCAGCCTGCGACCGGTTCAAGGTAACCCCGAGCTGAGAGCTCACTCCTCAGCTCTGTCTCTGTAGCCGGCTTCTCCGCTCTAATACCTGCGAGCTCTGCGACACTCAGACACCCCCGATCCTTCTGTGACCCTATGGGACCTGGGGCCACACTGACCCCACGTGGGCTTCACCCCAGTTTAGTCTCTGGAACGATGTCCCTCCGTGGAGCAGACTTTTAAAAGTCCTGATTTAGTGCTCGGTTGCTCCGCCGCTTGCCGGGAGCCAGCCCCTCCTCCCACGGTCTATCTTCTAGTCGCTTTGGATTCACTTCTCCGCAGGTCCTACCTTTCAGAACGTGGTCGATTTCTGTTTCTAGAATTGCTGTTCTTCTTCTCTTCGATCTCCCATTGGATTTGTAGGTGTTTGCAATGGTTTGATAGGCTATCTAGCTAATCTCCTGCTACCTGATGTAGTCTCAGCCTGCTACTTCTCTGCCATCTTGACTCCTCCCTTTTTCTTTTTTTTTTAAAGATTTTATTTATTTATCTGACAGACAGAGATCACAAGTAGGCAGAGAGGCAGGTAGAGAGAGAGGAAGGGAAACAGGCTCCCTGCTGAGCCGAGAGCCCGATGCGGGGCTTGATGCCAGGACCCCAGGATCACAACCTGAGCCAAAGGCAGAGGCTTTAACCCACTGAGCCACCCAGGCACCCCTCTATTTCTATTTTTTGAAACAGGTTCAGGAGAATAGGTATTATTTCTTCTTAGAATGTTTGGTACAATTCCCCAGGGAATCCATCAGGTCCTGGACTCTTGTTTTTGGGAGGTTTTTGATCACTGCTTCTTGTTCTATAGAAACAAGTCCTTGTTTCTATAGATTGTCTCTGGTTGGTCTTGTTACTGGTTATTTGTCTATTCATGTTGTCGATTTCTTCCTGTTTCAGTCTTGGTAGTTTATAGGTTTCCAGGAATGCATCCATTTCTTCCAGGTTGCTTAATTTATTGGCATATAACTGTTGATAATAATTTCTGATAATTGTTTCTATTTCCTTTGTGTTAGTCATGATCTCTCCCTTTTCATTCATAATTTTATTAATTTGGGTCTTTTCTCTTTTCTTTTGGATAAGTCTGATCAGTGGTTTAGTGATCTTATTAATTCTTTCAAAGAACCAGCTCCTAGTTTTGTTGCTCTGCTCTACTGTATTTCTGGATTGTAATTCATTGTTCTCTGCTCTCATCTTTATTTCTCTTTTCTTGTGTGACTTAGGCTTTATTTTTCGTTATTTCTCCAGTTCCTTAAGGTATATAGTTAATTTTTGTATTCTGGATTTTTCTAATTTTTTGAGTGAGACTTGGATGGCTATGTATTTCCCCCATAGGACCACCTTTGCAGTATCCCATGGATTTTGGACCAATGTGTTTCGTTCTCATTGGTTTCCATGAATTGTTTAAATTCTTCTTTAATTTCCTGGTTGACCCAAACATTCTTAAGCAGGATGGTCTTTAGCTTCCAAGTGTTTGAATTTCTTCCAAATGTTTTCTTGTGACTGAATTCCAGTTTCAAAGTATTGTGGTCTCAGACTATGCAGAAAATAATCTCAGTCTTTTGGTATCAGTTGACACCTGATTTGTGACCCAGTATATCATCTATTCTGGAGAAAGTTCCATGTGCATTCAAGAAGAATGAGTTTTCTGTTGTTTTAGGGTGAAATGTTCTGTATTTATCTATGAGGTCAGACTGGTCCAATGTGTCATTCAGAGCTCTTGTTTCTTTATTGATTTTTTGTTTGGTGATCTGTCTGTTGCTGAGAGTGGAGTGTTGAGGTATTCTATTATTAATGTATTATTATCAATATGTCTTTTTATTTTGGTTAACAGTTGCCTTATGTAGTTGGCTGCTCCCATGTTGTGGGCATAGATATTTACAATTGTTAGATCCTCTTATTGGATAGACCCTTTTAGCATGATATAGTGTCCTTCTGTATCTCTAACTACAGTCTTTAGCTTAAAATATAATTTATCTGATATGAGAATTGCCACCAGCTTTCTTTTGAGGTATGTTGGCATGAAAAATGTTTCTCCATACCTTCACTTTCAGTCTGGATGTATCTTTAGATTCAAAATGAGTCTCTTGAAGAGAACATATATATGGGTCCTATCTTTTTGTCCAATCTACAATGCTGTATTTAGGCTGTTCACGTTGAGAGTGATTACTGAAAGATACTCTTTTATTGTCATCATGTTGCCTGTGAAGTCCTTGTTTCTGTAGATTGTCTCTGTAATTTGCTGTTCTGTACCACTCTTGGGGTCTTTCTCCTTTTATAGAAGCCCTCCCTTTATATTTCTTTCAGGGCCAGCTTGGTGGTCACATATTCTTTCAGCTTCTGCTGATCTTGGAAGCTCCGTGTCTTTCCCTCCATTTAGAATGACAACCTTGCTGGATAAAGTATCCTTGGCTGCATGTTCTTCTCATTTAGTACCCTGATATTGTCTTGCCAGCACTTTCTGGCTTGTCAGATCTCTGTGAACAGGTCTGATATTTTTCTGATGTTCCTCCCTCTGTAGATAAGAAATCTCTTCCCCCTTGCTACTTTCAAGATGGTTTCCTTGCATCTAAGATTTGTATTTCGTGGCATTGGTCTGTTCTCATTGATCTTAGGAGGGGTTCTCTCTGCCTCTTGGAAACAAATGCTTGGTTCCTTCCCCAGATTAGGAAAGTTCTCAGCTACAATTTGCTCAAATATATCTTTTAGATATCTCTCTCTCTCTCCATCCCCTCAGGGATCCCAATAATTCTGATATTGGAACATTTCATTGATTCACTAATCTCTTTCAGTTTGATTCCTTGGGTTTTAATTTGTTTTTCCCATGTTACCTCGGTTTCCTTTTTATCTATCATCTTATCCTCTAGCTCATTAATTCATTCTTTTGCCTCTACCCTGGCAGTCAGAGTATCCAGGTTAGACTGAAGTTTATTCATAGCATTTTTAAGTTTAGCCCTATTAGATCTCATTTCTGCCCTTAGGGATTCTATATTATCATTAATATTTTTCTCAAGCCTAGATATTGCCTTGACAATTGTTACTCTGAAATCTATTTCTGACATCTTGGTTATATCCATATCCATTAGTTCTGTGGCAGAGGCTGCAGTCTCTGGTTCTTTCCTTTGTTGGGAGTTCCTCCTCTTAATCATTGTGTTGAGGGATGGATCAGGGAATGTACAGAGTCCAAATTATTGACCACAACCCAAGCAAGATGCACCTGTTTTATAAGGACCTTACAGTTGTCAGCTCCTTGTTCTTGCAGCCTGTCTTCTGGGGGAGGGGCCTGCCACACTTACTCAGTCAAACTTGTTTGGGTAGAGTTGCCCTGCCCTGTGTATGAGGGGGTTGGGATTAGTGAGAGCTGGTTGGCTTTTGTTAACTCGTGGCTTTCCCTGGTGGCTTTCCACATCTCTTTCAAGAGTCAGAGCAGAAATGACCATATCCAAACCTCTGTCTCAGGACAGAGATCACAGTCTACTCTCCACTAAGCTCTCCAGGCCACACTGTCTCCATTTCTGTCGGTGCTGCTTTTTTAAAAAACCACAACATTCTGGGCTGTGCACCCCACAGCAGCACTCCCAGCCCTTGCTTCCATGTTTGGGCACCTCACTGCACTTTGTGCTTCTAAAACCGCTAGCTGGCCCTGGTTCCCATGCATGCCCCTGCAGCTTCAGGTTTTAGGCTAGGAGGCTGCCCTAAAGTCCTTTCCCTGCTCCTACGGGTCTATCAGTCTGTGCCAGGTCCCCAGCGCAGGACACTTTTACACTCCTGTGTTATTTCACCTTCCCAGTGCCAGGGCTTATGGTGGCTCCCTCCCCCTTGTTTTTTTTTGTTTTGTTTTGTTTTGTTTTGTTTAAGCTTTTATTTATTTATTTGATAGCGATCGCAAGTAGGCAGAGAGGCAGGCAGAGAGAGAGGAGGAAGCAGGCTCCCCGCTGAGCAGAGAGCCCGATGTGGGGCTCGATCCCAGGACCCTGGGATCATGACCTGAGCTGAAGGCAGAGGCTTTAACCCACTGAGCCACCCAAGCGCCCCTCCCTCCCCCTTCTGTTTATCTTCCAATATCTGCCCATAGAATCATGACTTCCCACTTCATACCTTGAGACCAACCACTTGAGATAATATATTTTTAGGGAATGAGGTACATCATCTTACATCTCAGGCTGATTTTGTGGGTGTTCAGAGAGGTCAGGTAGATATCCAGCTCATTTCAGGGGACTGGTTGAAATAGAGTCCCCTACCCTTCTGCCATCTTTTACCTCTCAAATCCCTTATTCTTTTTAAATGAATGCAAAGTTTTCCCTTTGTTCCTACACTGTTGGTGGGAATGCAAGTTGGTGTAGTCACTCTGGAAAACAGCATGGAGGTTCCTCAAAAAGTTGAAAATAGAGCTACCCTAGAACCCAGCAGTTGCACTACTGGGTATTTACCCTAAAGATGTAATGATCCAAAGGGGCACATGCACCTGAATGTTTATAGCAGCAATATCCACAATAGCCAAACTATGGAAAGAACCTAGATGTCCATCAACAGATGAATGGATAAAGATGATGGGGTGTATAAATATACAATGGCATACTATGCAGCCATCAAAAGAAAAGAAATCTTGCCATTTGTGATGACGTGGATGGAACTAGAGGGTATTATGCTGAGCCAAATAAGTCAATCAGAGAAAGACCATAATCATATGATCTCCCTGATATTAGGAATTTGAGAGGCAGAGTTGGGGGGTTGAGGGGTAGGGAAGGAAAAAAATGAAACAAGATGGGATTGGGAGGGAGACAAACCATAAGAGACTTTTAATCTCACAAAATAAACTGAGGGTTGCTGGGGGAGGTGGGTAGGGAGAAGGTGGTTGGGTTATGGACATTGAGAAGGGTATGTACTATGGTGAGTGCTGTGAAGTATGTAAGCCTGACGATTCACAGTCCTATACCCCTGGGACTAATAATACATTTTATGTTAATAAAAAAATTTCCCTTTTTTTAGATGTCCATAGTATTTTTTGTCAGTTTCTATCACTAGACATTTTGGATTGTTTCCATTTGTTTTGTTTTTTTAAAAATGATAGCATGATCATCTTTTTTTTTTTTTTTTAACAGGCATTTACACAGCTCTCTAAGTACATTTTAAGGATAAGCTTAAAAGTGAAATGGCTGAGTCAATATGTATACACTAAAATTTTGGTTATAGATTTATATGTAGCACTCTTATGAAGAAGTTTTATCAATTCTCATTTTATTCATTTGCAACTGATAATTAATTTATTAAAAAGGTTGATTTAAGCATTTGCACTGGAGACTTCAATCTCGAGTCCTAGGTCAGTACTGATGGAAATAATCTTTTTAATCATCTCGGAAGGACTGTGTAAATCAGCGAGTTGTTTGTGGATCCTCTTTTGAGAATGATCCAAGTCTTAAAACCTTCACCACAAGTTTTTCTTGTAGTGAATGAGTCTTGGTAGGCATCTGAACTGTCCTTTCACGTTGAGTTTCTTTTCCTTTGTGCCTCTGATTAAGTAAGCACATACCTTCTCCACAGATTTTGTGTTGCATTTGTTTAGAGTAATTCTTATTCGGTGAATCACAACCTCTGGTACCACAGGTGTCTTCCCATTGTCTATCAAAGGAGTGTCTATGGCACAGCTTCCTGACCAACGTGTTCCTCAACAAGAGCAGACAGCCATGAGTTAGGAGTGGGAGCGAGGTATCCAGAGCTCCCCTGTGGCTGAGACTATGTCTTCCTCAGAGTTAAATTCTCATTTTAAAGTTTGAGTATACATAGTGGTATGCTGATAAATGCTTAACAACTGGTTCTCTGGCTTAAAAACAAACTAACAGAAGAAACTGTCTTTCTTGATAGTGATTGACAAATTCCATGGTAAAAGTCCTCCAGCCAGTGTCAATATCAAGCATGATGTTAGTGATGTCAGAGTTATGCAAAAATGAACTAAATCAGCCCTCACAGGTTGGGAAAGCTCTCTCTAGTATGCCACTGATTGTATTTCCTCACATCCCTTAACTGTGGGTGCTATCACATTTAAACATTTCCATATTCCATCATATTTTATAGATTAGCAGAGGCATTTCTTTTTATTTTTATTTGCATTTATTTAATAATAAATGGTTTTTGTAATAGTTGTTTTCCTGGTACCTGTGTGTTCATGTTCTGTGCTTCATTTCCATAGGATTGTTCATCTCTCTATAATTGATTTGAACCTCTTCTTTCTGTAGAAAGAAAAGCATTCTTTTTTTAAAGTTGTCAATATTTGTTTTATTTGTCATTTATCTTTTAACTTTTATTATGATTTTGTATTTGTGTGCTGCAGAGTTTTTAATTTTTATGAAATCAAATGTATTATGTTTTCTTTTAGGATTCAGATTTGTAATAATTAGAAATGAATTAGAAAACATGGGTAAATTAATGTATGTCTTTGGATGTCAATTTTCTTACCTATTAAGTAGGAGTTGATGGCTATATTTCTTTGTAGCTCAAATAGTATATAATCCTTTAAAACGTTTTTACTTTGGTTTGTTTAACCTGGGTTATTTCTCTGAGAATCAAGTCTTAGAAAAACTTCACTCAGCAAAATAATCCACTATTCACTAGCAATTTACTTGAGGACAAACCTTCAGTTGTATTCTGTTCCTACTTCTTGCCAAATGTGTGGGAAATTTCCCAACCAAATGACTAGGTTCTTTCTTAAAATGAGAGCAGTCCCCATGTTGTGGTTCTAATGGGTGGGAGGTCTGTTTTAGTGGGAGATGAGTTCTTCCTCTTGGATATGTTTTCTCATGTCCAGCAAGAATTTCTACTTATGAAATCTCACCACATAATCCTTCTGTAGTGTATTCTGTAACTTTTCCACTGTAACTTTCCTACACTTTTTTCATAGAACAAAAGACAAGATGATATGAACATAAGCAACTTTCAAATTGTGATTTCTTATCAGTTGCAGATGAGTCTTTTAAGTAATATAGATTTAAGACCAGTGATCTTCTCTTTATCTTCAAATTCATGCTCCATTTTTCTACCAGGATATCAGGATCAGAGGACCATAGATGAAAGACACTAGACTAGATTACAACACATAAATAAGATACAGCTGGACCAGAAAAATGTGTGTGTGTGTGTGTGTGTGTGTGTGTGTGTAATTTAGGTGCATTGTGTTTTCAGCTCAGAAACTGGTTGCATTTTAAAATACTGCTCATAATTTGAGGATTAAAATATATTTAGTAATTAAAAATATGGTCATTAGGATCCCAGATAAGTTCATAAATTTCTATTTAACAGATTAAGTATCTAAAGAAAAAAATATTAAAAGGAATGGTAGGGAACAGAATATGGATCCTGGGAAATGAAGGAGCAGTGGTTGGAAGAGATTTTCCCTCTGCTCTCTTCTTTTGCTATTCTGATTGTTGCTGCTCAAGGTTATCGAGGGCTGCAATTAGAGAAAATGTATGAAAAGATGTATTAACAGTAAGAAGAAATGGAGAAATATAAGCCTCATCCTTCACATATTTATTTTACCTCAAAGCTCTGAGTTGGTAACAGGCAGATGTAGTATTCCAAAATAGTTATGTATTTCTTTTTTTTTTTTTTCCCCTTCTTTCTTCCTCATGTCTCTTCTCTATTTCTCGGCTCATGTCTTAGCTCATCAGATCCACATTTTGATGAACTGGCATTATAGCGAGGTAGGAAAGAAGAATCAGACTAGTGTAAATGTGATGGGTGTAGGGTCATAAACTGCATCTGACAGGGAGGGGACCTGTAGTAAATAGGAGAAAGCTGAGAGATAAATGGAGATTCTGCAAAACAGAGGGAAGACAAAAGAAAAAGCTCTTTCTCTGTAGTACAGGAAACCAAGGCTTTTTTTTTTTAACCTTGTATTTTTACAACAGTTTCAGATTTATAGTAAAACTGAAAGGAAGATACAGAGGTTTTCCATATGCCTCCTGCCCCTACATGTGACTATCTTCCCTCATTATTAACAATTCCTGTCAGAGTGGTACATTTATAACAAATGATGAACCAACAATGACCCATCATAATCACTTGAAGTCCAAATTTCCCTTAGGGTTCTCTCCTGGGATTTTACATTCTATAGGTCCAGATGAATGTATAATGACATGTATCTGTCGTTATAGTATCATACAGAGTATTTTCACTGCCCTATTCATCCTTCCCACTCCAATCTCTGGAATCCACTGATCTTGTTACTATTTCCATAGTTTTGCTTTTCTGAGAATGCCATATAGTTGGAATCATACAGTAGGTAGCCTTTTTAGGTTGGCTTTTCACTTAGTTATGTACATCTAAGTTTCCTCCATGTCTTTACATGGCTTTATAGTTCATTTCCTTTTAGTGCTAAATAAAATTTCACTTTCTAATGTACCACAGTTTATTCATTTGCCTATTGAAAGACATCTTGGTTGCTTCCAAGTTTTGGCAGTTATGAATAAAGATGCTATAACCGTTGGCATGCAGGCTTTTTTGTGGACATGTTTCCAACTCCTTTGGGTAAATTCCAAGGAGTATAGTTGCTGGATCATTTGGTAAGAACATGTTTAGTTTTATAAGAAACCATCAAACTTTCTAAGTGTCTCTACCATTTTGCATTCTCATCAGCAATGAATGAGAGTTGCTCTACATCCTTGTCAGCTTCTGGTGTTGTCAGTTTTCTGGGTTTTGGCCATTCTAATAGCTCTGCAGCCAAAGACTTTAATAATGTTCTAAAAATATGACTAACACTTCTAAATAACATTGATTGAGCAATAATAGAATTGATTATTTATTTATTTATTTATTTTAGAGAGAGAGCACATGTACATGCACATGCAATGGAGGGGAATGGAGGGGCAGAGGAAGAAGGAGAGAGAATCTCAAGCAGATTCCTCACTGAGCAAGGAGCTGACACAGGGCTGGATCTCATGACCCTGACATCATGACCTGAGCTGAAACAGAAGTCAGACATCTAACCAACTGAGCTCTCCAGGTTCCCCAGCAACAAGTATGAAATTGATGAAACAAGTGTGTACTTCTAATTTAACCCCCCCACCTTATTTTTTGGTCCTTAGTAGTAATATGTTATTAAATGGAGTAAAATTATAAAACTTAAAATCTTAAAAGCTTAAACCGAAATTATATAGCTTCTTATCAAATTCAGGAATCTCCTTTAAATCTTCTTAGAAGTTAATTATGTAGATATTGATTGCCTAATTTTATCCATGAGATACCTTCCCCGTAGCGGTCATTCGCTCAGTAGCAACAAGGGAGCCAGTAAAGCAAGTGTTTGAGCATATGGCCTCTAGATAAATTATTTTGTTCCTACTAACAGGATCTTAGGCAAGACATTGGAGAAACTTCCTATTTCAGACTCCTCACCCCAGAAATGGACAAAATAGAGTATTTAATTATTTAAATATTTAAAAATTAATTAAATTAGTAATTTAATTAATTTTAATTAATAAAAAATAGAGTAGTAAATTAATTATTTTAATTTTAATTATTTAATTAAAAAACCAGAAAATGTATATTAAGTGGTTAGGATATGCTGATACCTACCTAAATCTTGGTAGATTTTCGTGATTATTAACTATATTTAGGAAAATAACATTTATTGAACTAAAATGTTTCCACTTGAAGTCCAACTAATTCCTCTTAAGATTATCTAGCTTTGCTAATGAAGGATGGAAAGGAGACCTATGTAGTAGCTCATGATTATATCACTATCTTTCTCTTTTATTCCTGTTAAAAATATAAATTATAAAGTTTTTACCTTCAAGGTTCATTACCAATCAGCTACATCCTTGATTTATATGCATATATTATCAAAGTAGAAGATGTGTCCGACCTGCTCCCCAGTACTGGAATATCTTGGGGGCCATTGGTTAAGTGTAATGAATACAGAACACAGTGCAATAGATATGCCCAAAGTTAAACCCACAGTGCAAAATCAAGTCTCTCCCAGTCCTTGCCTCCTTGTTCACTCCTTGTTCACCTCCTTGTTCCCATCATTATAACAACTTCTTCTTAAAAAAAAAAGAGGGAGAACTTAATAGTTCTATGTAATCTAAGAAAAATCATGAAGAATAAAATAATCGTGCTTTTCAAGATAAGGCAATCTTATTTTGTTGATTTTTAGTTTCCTTACGTTGCTCATAGTTTTTCATATCACTATCTGCAATATTAGTTCATACCAGTTGATCAGACAGCATTTGAAATATCACCAGTGGCTGAGCACTGCACACCGTCAGTACCAGGGGCAATGCTGGGAGGTAGAGATAGCTTTACAAACAGAAATCAACATCAGTACATAAAATATATGGTGATTGAGATATTTGTCAATCATAAATAGCAAATATGGAGAAGAAGAATAGCTCTAATGCTAACTGTACCAAGTATCTATGGGTGTCTTCATTGTGGTAAGAAGAACCCAGAAGAGAGTGAGGCACTTGCAAGTGCCTTTCTTCTCTTCTAGTAGGAGCAACAGCTTCTCTTTGTCACTGACATAATTCGTGACTGTGTTTAGCAAGAATATAATCAGGTATCTTCTGAATAACATTATGACCATTTTCTCATTGGCCACATCTTACTAACTGTATCTCTTAGCTTCCCTTAGAAATTCTTTAGGTAAACAGAGGAAATGTATAGAAAAATCCTGTAAGTGTATTCATTTGTCATTAGCTTACTAAATTTTACTTTAAAATTACAAATAAGAATCAAAAATTACAGCTTTCAGTTTTTAAAAATG
Organism: Mellivora capensis; assembly: GCA_004024625.1. NCBI lineage: Eukaryota > Metazoa > Chordata > Mammalia > Carnivora > Mustelidae > Mellivora > Mellivora capensis. Next base: position 22,056 of record PISX010007523.1, on the reverse strand, counting down.
AGTAGATTTCAAACACTGCCTAGTAAAATTTAAGACTGCTAACAGTGAACAACTGGTGTTTTTAGGTGATAGTTTGTAAGAATCATATATAATTGAAAGCTTTGAAATGTTTTTTTAGGAATTATCACAGCCACACATTTATTGGACTTTTTTACTATATGTGTTGTATTTTGTATTATATACTATGTAGGCTCTTCTTTTTTTTTAAATTTTTTAGTTGACTTTATTTTTTAGGACAGGTTTGTGTTCACAGAAAAAAATGCGGGGATAGCACAAAGATTTCCCATCTACGCCCTCTTCCCACACATTCTCTTATCAATATCCCCTACCAGTGATACATGTGTTACATATGATAAACCTATATTGACACATTATAGTCACCCCAAATCCATAGTTTACATTACAGTTCACTCTCACTGTTGTATATTCTATGAGTTTGGACAAAGGTATAATATGTATCTATAGTTATGGTATCATACAGAGTATTTCTGTTCGCTTAAAAATTGCCTATTTATCTGCTTATTTATCCTTTCAACCAATGAGCCCCTGGAAACCGCTGATCTTTTTACTGTATCTGTAGTTTTGTATTTTCCACAATGTCATATTGTTGGAATCATACAGTAGGTAGACTTTCAGAACTCGTTTCTTTACGTAAGAATATTTAAGTTTCTTCTATGTTTTTAATTAGCTGATAGCTCATGTCTTAGTGCTGAATAATATTTCCTTGCCTGAATGTACCACAGTTTATTAATCCATTCATCTACTAAAGAATATCTTGGTTCTTCCAAGTCTGGGCAATTATGAATAAAGCTGCTTAAAACATTCATTTTTAGGTTTTTTGTGTAAACATTGGTTTTCAGCTGTTTTGGGTAAATAGGAAAGTGATTGTTGGGTTATATGGTAAGAGTATGTTTTGTTTTGCGAGAAACCTGCCAAAGGTCTTCCAAAATGTACCATTTTGCTTTCCACCAACAATGAATGAATTTGTATTGTTCTACATCCTTGCCAGCATTTGTTATTGTCAGTGTTCTAGATTTTGGCTGTTTTGATAGATGGTTAGTGGTAAGGATGTATTTTTAATTATTTATTTTTATTGTGGTAGAATGTACACAATATTACACTTACTATTTAACTATTTTAAGTATACAGTGCATTCACACTCTTGTGTATCCATCACTACTATCCATCTCCAGAACTTCTCCATCATTCCAAACTGAAACTATGTATTCACCAAACAATAATTCTCTAATCCTCTCTTTCCTAACCCCTGGCAGTGAGTCTTGAAGATATTATGCTAAGTAAAATAACAGATGCAAAAGACAAATACTGTGTGATTCCATTTGTATGAGATATCTGAAAGAGTTAAATTTACATAGGCTGTTCTTATCCCTTTTTCATTGTAACAGAATTTAAGGGCTCAACTTGTATCATTACTTTTTTTTAAAGGAGACACCTTTATTTAATTCTATCCTTTGAATTGCTTCTTTTAGAAGTTGCTGTGCTTTGTGATGATAATGGCCCAAACCTTTCTTTGGTTGCCTCAAAGATAGGCATAAAGAATCCACTCATTTTAAGGGCTTTACTGTTTTATCCCCCCTGTGGAAAAACTAATGGGATGTTCTAATAAACAACAGCAAAAGTATAAACATCACAAATAACAATGTTCAAATAATGAGACCATGCTTCCACGTAAAAATCCTCAACTAATTAAGAGCAAGTCTGTATATAATTTCCTATTTTCTTCTTTAATTGAGGGTTTTGAATTTGAGTTCTGGGGCTGCCGTAAAAATGTTCCCTCAGATCTCTGACATCAAAGAGCGTAACTGACTGAAGCCCAGGCTGTTGGGCTTCACTCATCTCTATCTTTGATCTGAGACACTCTTCTCATGCTAATGACTAAACATACCATGGACACAGTAAAGCAGCTCATTTCTGGGAGGCACAGGACTCTTCTAATGGACAGTGTTTCCTTGAAGACTCCCCAATAGCCTTGCAGAATGTGCTATAACTGTATTCTAGTCTAAGACTCCGCCCACAAATTTCTTTCCTTCCCTCTTTCACCAGGGTCAGTGCTACTTGCAGTGGGGATAGCTGTCCCAGCACCACCCCACTCCTTGCCCTTTTAATTCACCCTTGCAGGTATCTTCCCTAATAAATCTTTTGAGTGTTTTCTTTTTTTTTTTCCATGTTGAAATCTGCTTCTCAGAAGACCTGAACTTACATAAGCCCTCATGAGAATTTTTTCTTGTTCCCTCACACACACAATGCTCATTTAGATAAAACAAATGTGTGGAAAGAGTAAAAATGAAATTAAAAAGTTAATAAGATATTTCAGTGGAAATGAATAATATTTAACCTGAAATATTCTAGGAAATAGAGATATTGGTTATAAATTCATATTAAATATTCTAACGAATGCCTCTTTTGTTGGAGATCATGTATATATTGGCAATTTGTATTTTGAAAAGGTTTATTAACATGTAGTTGATAATTTCATAGCAATCTTTATAAAACATGAAGGCACATTAAACAACTTGTCCTTGTCTTTGGGAAATGTGCACAAAGTTCATAAATTTAAAAGGAGAACATTAAAAATGTCTCTAAAAATTGCAGCTTCCACCGTTCTATCTTTGTTCTGTCACTCCTGCTACCTTAACTAATCCACACTATTTTTCCAAATAAACTTTGGTTTCTTATCTGAGCCATGAACTGTGTGGAAACTGGAAGAGAAGCAAAAGTTGGCAAAGCAGAGTAAAGTGATATCCTATCAGGAAGGTTTAAAACCACTCTACCTTCTGTTTCAATTACCAGTGACAAGCTAGGCATAAAACATGTCATAGGAAATGTCACTTGCTGGATTAATTTGTCTCACCTCTGTTGAAAAACAACAGTCCATATCGGGATTCTGATATTTGTTGCTTAGACAAAATGAAAATCACATCTTAGTCTAAGCATATTCATAATTCCCAAATAAAAAAGTTAGTTAATGGGCAAGAAGTTATGGCAATTTCCATGAAGTTAAAAAGAAAGGAGCAATTTTTGTAATGATCCAATCACTTATTATTGTGTTAATTAAAGCACAGTATTATTCTAGAATAGAATTAAATTTGGGCTTCTAAAAAAGTATTGGAATTGCCCTCAGATTATGGAAAATATGGCAATGATAGCTTAGAAAGTAGTTTCAAGCAAAAGAATTAAAGTGAAGAAATGAAAAAGTCTAGAATTTGAGACATGTATCTAGACAATCAAATAAATTTAGTTGTACTGGAATGAAACTTCATAAAGAGTATTTTTTGGAAATAATATTGAAAAATACAGCTAAGTACGGCTCAAGGGAGATATTGAATGTCACAATAAAGAGTGTATTTCCTATTGTTTAGACCAATGTTTCCCAATCAGGAGATAGAGACTGATGATGTCCAAAAACAGGGCAGTCTCATGTTTCTGAGAAGTCAAGAGGAAAAAAAATAGACATTGCACTCCCTGAATAACAGTGCCATTTATTATTTAACCATACCAACAATTGTAGTAAGTAATTTGCTTTCTTTCAATGCATTTATTATCATATTAACTATATGAGTTAAATACTCTCATATATATTTTGCTTGTGAAGAACAGCAGCTAAGTGGGATTAAGTAACATTTTTAGTCCCTTGTTAAGTAGCAGGGTTTGGATTCAAAGACAGATCTGTAGGACCATCTGTAGGACCATTTGAAGACCATTTCTTAACCACTGCAGTGTTCCACAGAATTTGTGACTTTTCACATAATCTGCCTAAGTCAATTAAGGAGTTAAGAAGTAGGTAAATAGTAAAAAAATAAAGCAACTAGAAAAGAACTTCTTTTGAGAGGCTTTGGGGTTAATAAGGAAAAGCATGAAAGCTTAAGAGAGTTTAATTTCGTTGTTGTTGTTTGCAGAATGGTGTATGTCTCTTAAGTCTCCAGCCTTGATATTTTTGCACATTTTGTCCACTTGGGTGTAATCCCTAACCCCTTGCCAATGTGCCTTCCTCACTCTTCTCTGTTTTTCTTTCTTTTTCTGTCAGTACTAAGACTGCTCATTTCAAATAGCACTGAAACTTAATGCAAGTCATTACCTTCCTCTTGACTCTTTTATGTTATTTTAGTTAACACTTAACATCTTTGTACCTTAAGCAGGGCATGCTTATCTTTTACCAGAAATGGAGGAATGGGGTTTTATACTTTCATTATTCTACAATTTCAGGTAATGCAATTTGGGGTGAGATGCATTGTTTTTCTTCCTTTAAAATGGTGTCTCGGTGAAATAGGATGGGGTTTTTTTGGTACATGTTGCTATTGACTAAAAGCCCAAGATCTAATGTAAAATTAGGATTTTCAAAACTAAGAAGCAATAAAACTGAGAGAAAACATCTTCTGAAGCAGACACATGAAAAGGAGGCAGTATTTGAGGAATGCACTGAGGCCAAAAACATGGGCACTAAAATCCGTAATCTGTCATGGTTTCCTATTAGCAGTAAGTACTTACCTCAAGCCAGGTATTACAGGCATAAAGTAGGTAAATTGACATCATTGCATTGATGTCGTTGGGGGTTGCCTAGCTCATCTAGTTCTCCTGAAGCCCAGCAAAGAGAACCTCCAACAACCAGAAAAGGGAGAGTCCTCTTCAGGAAGGACTGAGGCGTTAACTGCTTTCATCTCTGCCCCTGTTCTCTGCCAAAGAATCTGGAACATAAAACAATGAAACGTGTTTTGGAAAATGATCGGATTTTTTCAATAGAAAAGAGATGCAATAGTTAAGGAAATATGATTTTTTAAAAAATTGTTTAACACATGAAAATTGTTTTTACTGAACAGTCCAGTGTCCTTGCTCCTGATAGGAGATTCTTTTCCAAGTGATGATGGAGACACCTCACTGTTGTCGGTGTCTCTGCCACCTTCAGTATGATAAGAGAGCTGACTGCCATCTGTGACTTTGCCACCTTTAATACTTGGCTTTCAAGGTTGTCATGCTCCTCAGCATGAAGCTGCAAAAAGGAAAAGCACGGATAAAGATGTACAAAAGGTTTTTGTGGGTATGGTCTAGAAGAGGTGTTTTTTTACTCTTCCAGTCTTTTGGCTAACTGCCACACGTAAGTGCAAAGGCTGCTTAAATGTGGCCAAAATAAAGGGAAGGGATTTGGTGATTAGCTGCCGGTATTTACCACAAAGGGGAGGAAAAAAAAAACAACACAAGACAATATTTTAAGGCTGTCAGCAATATTTTCTAATTTTTTTTTAGCAAAAACTTTTTTAAATTAATAAACATTAATGGGCATTTTCCTTCTGGAAAAAGAAAACCAAATCACAAACTGTTATGGAGTAATTCAAGGCAAACTGTTCTGCACAATAGCTTGAAAATTTATCTTTATTGTAGATTATTTGTGTTTCTATAGTTTATTAAGATTTTGATTGGAGGTGGGCAAGAGCAGAAGAGTAGAAAATAATATTTTCCTCCATCGTCGCAGCAATCTAGAGAAGATGAAGGCAGAAGTTGGGTTCGAAACATCACCACTGAGGGAGATAAACTGGTCCTTGCCATCTGACAGCAGGAGAATGGACAATAAGGCAAGAGAGAGCCAGAAAGACTCACCCTGTAAAGTCTTATGCTTTGTGGTATCCAGGAGAATTTATGGCCCCTGTCTGGTGCTAACATTTTCTTTTCTGAGTTGTAATTTCTTCCTGCTATCTCCAAGCTTTCACTGAAGTTTGGTTAGAGTTACAGCTTGGACTAAGCGGAGTTTTGTAGAATTAAGGGAGAAATCTGCTCCTGTGTTTGGAGTGAAGAATTATGGGCAGACTGATGACAAGCTAAAGGAGCAAGTAACTAGGTGATTTTAGGGCCTGGAGAACAAAGCAGAGCCCTTTTGCTGGTGGCTAGACACTAGAACCCAAGAACCCCAGCTTTCTCTAGTCGCACAGCACAGACTTTCTTAAAAATATCTTCTTTGTTTATGAAAACAGGCTTATTCTTTGGTGGTGGAATAACTAGGGTATATGAGAGTTAATATGTCATGGAATGTAAAATGTGATTGCAGCACTGTAATCAGAATTTTCCTGCAGGAACAGACAACACACTTCACAGCTCTGATTCTATTGATTCAAAATAATAATGCCTAATTCATACTTTTTTTTCCTGGTAATATAAGATATGTGAGTTTTCTCTGGAAACTCTAAAGTACTATACAAGTATGAGGGATAAGCATTCATGCTGAAAATCACAAATATTCCTACATATTAATATTTTTTGTCTAATAAAAAGGTCAGTTTTCTTTTTTATATTTTTCTCTGCATTCACTTAGATGGTTTCTCTATTTCTGCATCATAGAAATCAATAATAACGTTTCCCTATTGAATGAAAGGACACATGGCCTGGAAATATTTTCTTTTTTTCTCAATTGGCTTAGATAAGAAAGAGTTTGCTTATTGCTGCTATAGGGGAAAGAGTTCATCTCCACTAAATCGCCAGGCTAAATAGTGGAGATGTTAATCAGAATTGTACCCAGGCTGTTTTAAAGGTTAAAGTTTGCTCAAAGCCATGAAAATAATTTAAATTAAAAAAATGGAACTTGATCTTGCCATGTTGCTCTGTATACTTTGAAGACAAAAGCACAAAAACGTTCATTTAAAAACATTATTGAGTTATCAAAATGCAATGCAAAAATATGATATTTAGGTAGAAAAGGTCAGATTAAAAAAACACAAGAGTCTCAAAAACTTGAAATGTCAAGATTCTGGGGAAAACTACAAAATAATTTTTAAGCTTGTGAAGTGAAAGGGAAATGCAGTGTAGCACAGTGATACGGCCCTTCATAAAAGGTATGAGTGATAATTTCTCTCTAGGGAGTAATATTTGCAGGCCTGGGAGTTGGAAGGCATGTTTAAAGGTTTTACTTTAAATAATAAATGTTAGTGCTTTGGTAATATTGGATTTTTTTCCCAGTAATCTGGCATCTGTGGAATTTTAAATGCAAGGATAACTGTGGACATGTATGTAAATACACCTGTAACTTCTTAATATCTTTCTTTCTTCTTTTAAATCTTAAGTGAATTGTAGAAGGGATCATAAGTTCAGCAACATAAAAATGGAACAGAATAAGCGAAGTCCAAAAAAATAACTTTGCAAAAATAAAACATTCATCTCAGTTGTAGATAACTTTATTAGCAAATTAAGCCATTGATTCTTGCTGGTACTAATGGATAGACTTGATTTCTAAAACTTTATATTCTTCAGAAATTGTGAGGTTCTCTGTTCAGCTTTTGAATAATGCCTTGGCCCTTTTGCAATTTATAGTCTACTTCTGTGCAGATTATAGGGTACCTCGGATTCAGTATTTTGATTTATTTAGGAATTCTGGATAGCATCAAATTTCAATGAAAAAGGAGACAGCAAATGAGAACAAAATTGTGACAAGAGGTTTTTTGGCTCTTTTATTGGAAGGGGGTCCTTTCCTCCCTAAGATTTCCAGGAAGGGATAAAATTATTTGTGGGAAAGGAACATAGTTTGCACCAGGAGAGGGCTTTATCCCTTCCCACTTCCCTGGTATGATTTCTAGAACACCAGACCAACCAAAAATACTGCCAGAAACTTTACAAAACTCCTTTCTTTGTGTTAAAGCAAGGAAAAGCTTTAATATGCATTTGTCAAAAACTGGTAAATCAGGTTTAGTGCATAATCGATATCATTTCCCAAAGAGTGACACAGATACTGTAGAGAAGCTGAAGAGACACTTGATGGCCTAAGGGAAAATTGAGGAGAGAAAAATTAAATAGAAAGAAAATTCTACCTAAAGGAAGTAAAGTTGTTTTGGTTCTGGTTTGGTTTGGTTTGGTTTGGTTTTTTTCTGCTTCACAGTTTCTTCTAGAGCCATCAGTAAACAGAGTTGCCCTAAACTAACAACTGATGTTTCTGGGCTTAAGAAATTTAATTTCTTTCCCTTTTACTTTAAGGAATACTAAGCAAACAAAAATCCAGAAATATTTGTTAAAGTGGAAGAATATCTCCCTGATTGACAGTACTGCAGACAGAGTTTGAATATGAAGTGCAATCGTCTTCTCCCCTCTTGAGAATATCACCATGTTTAAAATAGTATGACTCTGGCGTTGTAGGGAGAGAAGTCTCATACTGGGCAACCTTTGGTTTAGAAATAGGGATTCAGTATGTTGGATTTTCCCTCCCTCCCTTCCTTCCTTCCTTCCTGGAAAGTAAAAAAAATGTTTTCCTTTGCAGGAGTATTTTCTCACCACTTGAAACTGTCCCTTCCCATCCTTGTTCACCAGCACCACCATTCTCATTCTCCTGATAAATGCTCTTCTTGATTTTTAAAATCCTTATATTTCACTCCCCTCCTTTCAGAAGCTTTCCTTGGCTTTCCCTTCTGCAGCCTGGTTAGCAGGTCCTTCCTGAGTCTTCTCAGGTTTCCCAGTGGACTATGAACTACATAAGGCTAACTACTATGTTTTTAAATTATGTATACTCAGCACTAGAAATTGTGGCCAACATGCTAAATGTAGGAGCAAGCTCAGATATATAAATAAAAGAATCAATGAATATGCTTTTGACTTTTTCCCCCTCACAGATTCATTTTATTCTTCAAGACCTAGTTTTAATTTCCTTCATAGGCAATTTCCCTCCTATGGCACTTTACACAGCTCTACCTTTACTTGTTCTATCCCATAACGGTGTGAATTGACTGAATTCCCACTGAATTAGACTTCCTCATGCCCCACGCCCATCCCCAGGTGCCTAGTAGTAGCACATAGTTGGAGTTCCACATGTGCTTAAAAGAGTGAGGATGAGTAGCACAAATGAAAATTGTGCACCCAAAAGTTGTTTTTCAATTGATGCCTAATATACAATTTACTTAGAAATAAGAATTCACAACTAATGAGCTTAGGAGAATGTTGTAGATGAGAAGAAGCTTTGCTTGGGGTGTGTTAAAATCTGGTGTGATGGTGCTTACCTAATTCTGTTTGTAATGCTCTCAATTTTGTGTTATATCTTTTGAAATTATGGAATTAGGTGTATACCAAATTGGAATCATTACACATTTCTGGTGAGAAAGAAATGCATCATCCTATGGTGATCCCTATAAGTCAAAGTCCAGTCAGGAAAACAGAAACCACAAGAAATGGTTCAAACAGAGGGAATATAAAACCCAGAATTAACCTCCACAGGAGAGTTGAGGGGCCTACAGGAGGTGTTGAGACAGCCTAGGAATTAGCAAAAGAAGGAAGCCTCTATCATACTTAGACTGGGGGGAAGAAGGCAGGAGAGGGAGGTACTGAGTCCAGGAGCCAGGGTGGATCTGTCCAGCCAAAACTTCAACTACAGGGTAAAGAGAGCCATTGGGGGACACACAGAGAGAGGGGTTTCAACACTCTGACTCCCCTTCCTGTCCATCTCTTTCCTTCCTGCCAATGCCACCCTTTGACCAGGTGACACAGAGCCTGATACACACCAAAACCCTGTATCAATGGGCACAGCCAGGGAGAGTGAGGAGTGGATCCAAGTGAAAACAGGCCAGGTTCAAGTACATCCTCCTTATTTCTACTGAAAAATGTAAAGCGTATATTATCAATATTAAATCTCTCCTTTGGTAAGGGTTTTTTTTTTTTTTAGCATAACTTTTTCTACCATTTTACTTTTAATTTTTTTATTCTTGTTTTAATACAGATTTTGGTAAACTATATATCACTGTATTTGTATATTTTATTCTTCCAAAATTTTTTTGTAACTAGGACATTTTTATTTTTTATAATATTTGAATGTATTTATATCATTACTTTTATGTACTTCCTGTATACTATGCATTTATGTGCATTTATTTTCTCTATTTCTGCCTTCTTTTACATTGAATAATTTTAACATGCTATAGTTTTCCTCAACTACATTGGCAGTTATATATTCTATTCATTTATTAATTACCATAGAAAATTTTATTTTATTTTTAAGAATTCTTTTTTTAGAATTAAGTTTTAGTTAGTGAATGTACATTGCAATATTGGTTTCTGGAGTAGAATTCAGTTATTTATCAAGTACATACAACACACAGTGCTCATCACAAATATGCTCTTTAATACCCATTCCTCATCTAGCCCATCCCCAACCCCCCTTTCTCCATCTACCGTCAGTTTCTTCTCTATCATTTAGAGTCTCTTTATGGTTTGTTTCCCTCTCTTCTTTTTCTCTTTCCCCCCTTCCTTTATGTTCATCTGTTTTAAAAGTTCAGAATGTAAATGTTAACTTACCATTTAAGCTTTGTCCCTTTTATAATGTTCAAAAAATCTTAAGTCATTTGTCCTTTAAGCCTCACCCCTGAAATACAAGGAACTTAATTTCAGTTGCAATCCCTTTTGATTTATATACTAGTTATTACAGATGTGCGTTTTGAATTATATTTAATCCTATATAGTATTATTACTTTTGTTTAGTCAATATTTGTTTATATATGCCCACATATTCCCCAGTGCCTTTCTGCTCTTCATTGCTTTATAAGTCTCAGACCAAGTTTCATTCTTTCTGAACATTCTACACAGTTTTTTAATCTTTTTTTTTTTAAAGATTTTATTTATTTATTTGACAGAGAAATCACAAGTAGGCAGAGAAGCAGGCAGGGAGAGAGGAGGAAGCAGGCTCCCCGCTGAGCAGAAAGCCTGAAGCAGGGCTTGATCCCAGGACTCTAGGATCATGACTTGAGCTGAAGGCAGAGGCTTTAACCCACTGAGCCACCCAGGTACCCCAGTTTTTTATTCTTTTAATGAAATCTGTTGATGGCAAGCCTGGAGAGTTAAAAGTCTACATTTAATTCATATTTCTACACTTACTCATAAAAATGTTCTTTTCCTCGGGCACCTCGCCCCTGCTCACTCCCTACAATCATTTATAGCGGAGCAGAAACTAATGTTTACTGTCACATCTCGCAAAATGCATCTCATAAATCATCTTTTTTTTTTCAACTTACATGCTTTCTATTGGTGATTGGTTTGTATTAGGCTTTATTTTCCCCCCATATGGGAGGTAAATAGGACCATGAAGTAAAAGGAATTTAGTAGCCCTTATAATTTCAAATCACCAGGGAGGAAAAAAGTGGTCCATCTCTATCATTATAGTGAGAGTATTCATTTGAGCCTTAGCTAGTGTGAAATCATAGAATAGAACATTTCACTTAAACACAGGATCTGCTGGAATTTTTACATGACAACCCCCAGGACAGAATTGGAAATCCACTTGAGTGAGTAGTTAAATACACTTAATCTTTCTAGGTAATTATAGTTGTTGCTATGACTATGTCTGAGAATAGGTTATAAGGGATAATTTGGGGATTCTGTGTATTGTCATTTTATATACTTGTAATATAGTCTACCACTAACTGAATTATGCTTCACAGTTGTGCCTTTTATCTCTCTAGAGAACACATAACAACAAAGTCTGGAGAGGCAAGGCTACAAAATAATTTAAAGTATTAGAGCACCTCTAATCTGGCAGATTTTACTTGGGAGATGGTGTCCATCTAATAAAAACAGTAAAAGAAAATGTACCCATTACCCTTTATTATCTATCACCCATCATCTCCACACCCCTTTAGTGCTTACAAAATGGAAGGGATAATTTGGTGAAAAGAATACTTTTCATCTTCAGGTAGTTTGGCTGGAAGAGCACAAAATCCGTTCAAAGAGATTTAAAAAAAAAAAAAAAGATTACACTCTGACATTGGGAGTTTAAAAACAAAGTATTTATAAGGCAATATATTGGTTCTTAAAAGAGTGATAAAGATAATTTCTTTAAATATAAATTGGTATTTATTCACATACATTTTTAATGATACTGAATTTGTATAGATTTAGATACTATAAATACTATAATATATTTAATTTACTTGTGAAAATGTACCAAGATAAAGAACATATAATAGTTATGTATTTTAAGTTTCATACTTTTTATATGAAAAATATATACTTTATTTGTTGATGTATTTATTCTTATTTATTTTATTTATTTTTATTGTATTATGTTAGTCACCATATGGTACATTAGTTTTTGATGTAGTGTTCCATGATTCATTGTTTGCGTGTAACACCCACTGCTCCATACAATCCATGCCCTCCTTAATACCCATCTAAATTTCAATAGAAATTTTTATTTTTAATCTATATTTTGTGGTTTATTCAGTTCTTCAATAAATTATATGATCAAAAAGGTACATTTGGAAGAAAAGGATAAATTATGGACTACAAAGATGGCAGCTGTAATCTTCCCTTTTCATGCTCTGACATGTGGTAGAAAGGGTTAGACATCTGGTATATTTAATAAAGAAATGAATGTATTTTCATACCAATAATATGGTACTGCTATCATCCTTTGACCTTCATTTTCCATCAATGTCAAAGTTAGCTTTAAGGGTATCTGGTAATAGAATGGCTTATAATTTACTGCTCCCTCAATTGTTTATGTGTATTTTTCTCTTTTGTAGTACTTTGATAGAGTTAGTCTGTCAGGGTCCATATCCATGCAGTGACCTGAAATGCTCTTTAAAGATATGACTGGTGATATCACGTTAGGTAGCAGTAAGAGTCTCACTGACTGTTGGGTCATATTTTTAGTTTGGTTGAAAATAGGGATCTGCCACGTGGAAGTACCCTAAATGGTCCCGTCAAGACTCATTTTTGTTATGGTTTTAACTTTAGAGGCCACTTACCACTTAATACCTTTGAGTCATAGCTTCAAGTTCATTGGTATTATAACTTTGAAAAACTTTAAGTGATATGTTGCTATCTGATCTGTTGTATATCCTAACATTTCCTCAAACCCCTAAATAGCTTTATATTTTTCCCCAAATTATGTTTTCATATAGATTTTTAAATATCAATGCAAATATTGAGGCTAGGAAAACATAAAATGTCAAAAATATATAATTTAGCTTTCTTTCTCAATTTATGTAACAATAGGAATAATAATTTTTCCTTACCTTATTAGTTGCAAAATTGATCATAAAACAGCAATTTTGAACCTTGTATATCCACTATATCAGGTAAGGTAAGCGTCTCACTCATAATTTTTACAGGGTGGATACATTTTTTTAATTCAGCAGGTATGCACTTTTGATGAAATGTGCAGAAAGCCTTGTATGAATTTTTAAATGCTACTTTTCACTTAAAAATACTCCTTTTTACTTCTCTAGATTAATTTTTTTAGTAATTCTATTTCATTTATATATAAATAAGTATCTTTTCTTTAATACTGGTCATTTTACATTTGTGATAACTGTTCATAATCGCCCCCATTATCACTGTTCTCTCAAAAAAGTTAACTGAGTTTAGTGGAGCAAGATTTTTCAGAATATTGAGGTTCTGCAAAATTTATGTCCTCTATATATTACTTCTATCATCATTCATAAATTGTGGTAGATTCCAAACTAAACTCCCACCTTTCTGAAAATTTTACTGCTTTTGGCACATTCAAAAAAATAATTCAAATTCATTTAAATGTTGTCCTTCAGGATACAATGTTATCTATTTGTCTCTCAGGCAAAATCTCCTTGTTTTTTCTACATAATGAATGTTCAGACATATGGTGGTCCTGTTAAGTGACAACTATGTTAAATTTCAGCTTTTATCTGTCATTTACATATATATTTGGTGGGGTTTTGTGACCATATTTGTAAGTTTGTCAGAAAAATGAGTGCAAATGAAGTTTACATAAGATTATAGGAAAAAGGGATGCACAAGAATTTTTTTTATCTCAAATTTTGTTGCAGTAAGCTATCATCAACATATGACACATTTTTACATTTTCCTATCCCACTTTGCTTTCCTCCTTTAATATCTTTACCTCTGTCCAGATTTCCTTGTCAAGATGAAAAGAACATTTTGTAATATTTATAATGGGTGGCTAATTTGTCCAGTTTGAGATGACCAACAATCTTGAAGCAATTTCGTGGAGAATAGGTGTTGTGGCATTCCTTTTTCAATCAGTCAGAAATGACATTAAGATCAGGATCACAAAAAGTGTCTCAGAGAATAGTTGTCCATTTCTTGATAATATTAACCAATTTTCTAGAATATTCTTATGCTCTAAAAAGAAGTTAAACTTTTTAACATAGGAATGAATATGTTAATTTTGTCTAAGTTATGTGCAGCACAAATAAACTTCTCCCACATCTCAGTGGTTTACAACATCCAAAATTTATTTCTCCCTCAAGTAACATGCCCGGCATGTGTCATCTATGGTCCTGCTCCCTGACTTCATGTCTTCACTTTGACACTTAGATGGGAGAAGAAGTCCTACCACCAGTCTTGTGGCAGAGGGAAAACATCATGTGAAGCACATGTCAGTTCTTTGAACTTGCACCCAGAAGGGGCACCTATCATTCCCTCTCAGTTTTTCTCACCAAAGCAAACCACAGTTGTACCAACTGCCACAGAGAATATTCTTTTCTATATGGTTTTACAATTGTGAAATAATTTTATTTCAGTTATGTGATCAGAAACTTCTTAATAAAGCTTTACCATTTTCAGCAGAATAATGTGAGTTCAAACCCAAATGGTCTAGTAGAGAAATTTTAGATCATTTGACAATCAATCAATAAATATCTGATGAATGAATGAGTGCATAAATATCAAGCCAATTATATTTCTTCAGAAAATCATGTAAAAAGGAAAAAATTCTGGTGGTTGTGCTCTGTGCTCCCCGCCTCACTCCCTCCCTGTCTCCCTCCTTCCCTCCCTCTTGTTCTCACTCTCGCACTCACATCCTACTTTTTTTCTCTTGTTCTCAATCTCACACTCATGTCCTACTTTTATTTTTAAGATTTTATTTATTTATTTGACAGAGAGAGACAGCAAGAGAGGAAACCCAAGCAGGGGGAGTGAGAGAGGGAGAAGCAGGTTTTCCGCCGAGCAGGGAGCCTGATGTGGGGGCTTGATCCCAGGACCCTTGGATAATACCCTGAGCTGAAGGCAGATGCTTAACAACTGAGCCATCCAGGCACCCCACCCTCATGTCCTATTATGGATACATTCTAAATAGGCTTGGATTCATAATAAATACAGGAATGTTAATGAATATACAAAAATCAGTATTCCCAATGAACCAAGAGTATAAATTATATACCTATTCTAACAAAGCCAAAGCCTTTGAGATTTATAATACATTTCTAAGTTATATTGGTTTCTAGGTATTTAATGTTTTGGTGGCTTCTACAAGTTAAATGAAATCTCTGATTACTCATATGTTTTTACTACCCTCTCATGCTCAGCAAATGTTCTTCCTGTGCTTACTTTCTGCGATCATAAATAACCAATGCTGTCTTCTTTCTTTATTTGACTACTGAAGGTATTCCATGGCAATCTTGATTTATAAAAATAAGTGTTATATTACAAATGAATGCATACACTAATGACAATTCATTGAAGCTAAGTGTGTAGAAACAATTACAGCATATTTCTTTCTATTTATCCCAAGCTCTTTTTTTAGGTTTGTGCTTCTCAGGTTTTAAACCCCTCACCCTGTCCCCTTTTCTCTCTAGAACCTCCTTCTGTAATACCTTGCCAAGACTGGATGGCTCTCATCTTCTAATAATTTAGTGTGCCCCAACAGTTTCTTCTAATTATTTTGTTTTCTTCTTTCAAATTGCTGTCATAGAATACTTATGAAATAATCCAGGGTCCTATATTAAAGACTGGAAGATTAATAATCTATCAAAGGTACGGTATATGGATTATGGGGTAGAAAACTTGTACCAGTATGTGGACTTCAAGATTTTATCATGGACAAAAGCCTATGGGGTTAGGGCTCAGCAACAATGCCAGTGATTTGTTACAGAATATTTTATAGTTGAATGGTACAATTGAAAATGATAAGACATTCATGGGTTTTAATCATAGGTAATCATTAATGAGCATTAAATATGTGGTATTCTGAAACATGAGTAATCCCAAATCATTTTGTTACGTAGGAATTTCTTTTTCTTTTCAGAAACTGAAAATACATCAGAATAATGACAATCTCACTTGCCATCTTAAAATCTAAATGTTATTATAAAATAGTAATTTATGAATAGGTCTGTTTTATTTAATATTATTTTATTATATCAAGATGAGGAATTTAGGAATAACTAATCATTGAGCTATTAGTCTACTGCATTAAGGATAAATTGGCCATAAACTTCATTTATTTATATTCACATGATTAGTAGTATACAGAACCAGAGGTCTTAGGAGGCAGCTTTCATTGCCTTTATTGGATACAATAAAATCTATTCATGTTTCAAAGTTTGGCCTATAAGGCTGGGACACCAGTGCCTCACTCACCTATTCCAAGTCCTGGGCATAACACCAAAACAAAACAAAATGAATAAAAACCCTACATAATCAAGATTAAAGGTGTTGATGCATTTTGAAAAATTGAATTTAATGCAAAGACACTCATGATTGATAGAATATCAAAAGTTTAAATAAAGACAGGATCAGTAGAGTAAGTCATAGGAAGGAGTTTTTAAACTGTACTCTATAAGGCGAGCTTTGGGCAGCCTGTAGACTAAATTTTGTGAAAACATGTAAATGTACATATGTGTGTATATATTTACATATTTGTCTTGCAAAATAGTTTGTAGGTCCACTCACATTTACAGGGTACCCCCTCCTCCGGAAAAGCTTAAAAACGACTTACCTTTGTGCTGTTATTTATAGGAGCGTCAAATATGAAAGTGAGTCAGGGCAGAAAGTGTCAAAGCAGGAGTACAATTCTTGCCCAGGATCTAAAATTTACCAGCAATGGTACTAAATGTTTGGAAGGAAAGTGTAGATATGAAACATGAACTCTAAAGCAAGGAAGTATGGATTTTCATCTTGAACTTACCACTAACTAGCTCTGTGACTTTGGGAAAGTTAGTTAATCTTTCTGTGCCTCCATTTCTTCCATTGTAAAATGAGTACAATTATAGTGCCTATCTCATAAAGTTTCTGTGCGGTTTAAGTAAGGGAATATATGTAAAGCTCATGAAGTACCTGACATACTATATGCATTATTTGAGTGTTTTAGTTGCAATTGCTGTCATTACTATTTAAGGAAGGAAGTACACTGTGCAATTTAATGGTTTTCACAAAATTCTATGAAAAATTACTAAGCCCACTTCTTGAAGAACAAAATATTTTAAACCCTCATAATGGCTTAGCAACATTACATGCAGTTCAAAAGTAGTGCCAATGATTAACATTGTTTGATGTAGAAAACAGTAGTAAACTACATCCCTTTTTATATATTTTAATTTAGATTTCATTAATCAGTCTGGACTTCACCCTAATTATTTCAAATTAGAAGGCTGTGTTATTTAAGAAATTCATGGTGTATGGATACAACATATATATATATATATATATGTATATACATATGTACATATATATACACACACATATTGTGGTAACTAACAAGGACAAAATATATAATTGAGAAAGTTCAAGTTCTTTCAGTAGTTCAGACACAAATATATAATTGTCTCCATTGTGAAATTACTGATCTAACAATTGAGGTAAAGTATATATTGAGAACATTTTCTTTTCACACAGTTATGAGTGGAAAAGTTACCTAACAAGAATGACTACTTGCTATTACTGAATAATTTCAGTATATTAACCAAAATGCATTAATACTAACCTTTGAACTGTGAAATCACTGTCTATTCTTTGTGACCTGAAGTTATCCTGTTTTAAATCCATTAAATAAAATTATGTGACACTAAGCTTAATTAAATCAGGCCTACCCAGCAGCAGAAATCAGACATATAAACGGAATATTGATCTTCAAGGGGGCTGTTGCCTTACAACTATAATGGAATTAGCCACAGGTATATTTTGCAAGCAATGGTAGGATAATTATCAGTAATAAACCCAGGGCTTGTCGTTAATTAAAATTGTTATAGAAGAGTGTGTCACTAAAATGTTACCATGCACTTAAAACCTATTTTAAAAGAACAAATCATAATCTCCTTATTGGCCTAAGTGTGACAAAATAAGTGGATAAAGACATTGGCAACTAATAAGAGCTTTATTTTAATGACTGCTATCTTAGATTTCTTTTCCATCTCACTATAGCCATGCTGACTGACATCAGTAACTGATTATAAAGCATCAGTGATCTTTGCTGAAGACATTTTTATTTCACATAATTTGTTTCCTAAGCCAAACCTAAAGGGCATATTACTTTTTCTTTTGCCTGATCCTTCATTTTCCAAAATAAACATTTCCACTAGCTAAATATCATTTGTCTCAATCATAATTTATTTTTCTTGGAATTAATATCTACTTGAAAGTGACAAGGATCTTAGAAAAACACATTAATTGCTTAATTTATTTACTCTGTAGAAAGTGCACATATGTTGCTTACCTTTTAGTTTCTAAGGCTAAACCACAGTTGCTGCAGTTCATTAATATCTACTCTGCCAGTACTTATCACTTTTTACTAACTTAAAAAAAATTAAGCACTAAAAAGGCTCTCTAGTAATAGACTAGCTCACTTTTAAAAGCTATTCCCCCATTCGCACTGGACCACATGAATTTCCTTTGATTGTTTCTTCGGTTTAGCTTTGCATTTCCTGACCACTTTCCAAAATAATACATCTGTGAATTTTTTAATAATGTGCAATGACTTGTTGCTTCACCTTTGTCCTTCAGCACTTCCCACAGTAGGGAGGTCTGTCTCTGATGCTTTCAATTTAGCAATTACAAATATGGTTAAACTACATATAACGTATTCCCAAAATATGCAGTGTCCATGATTGCTGTGTATAATTGTGCTTATTATGTACTGGATAATTAGTTCTGGGATTAATTAATTAATTCCAGAAGAGGCCCCTGGCTAGTTCGTGTTTTGAATGGTAGTGAGATGTTCATGCACAGCAACCTCCAGTCACTTATATTTTAATTTTTTTTAGTTTTTATCTCTATAATTTGAAATAGTCATTCCTCATTCTTTATGGATTTTGTATTTGCAAATTCATCCACTCAGCATTTTACTGTGTGTGTTTAAAGTGTACATCCTGATGATTTGATATCTGTATACACTCTGAAGTAATCACCACACTCAAGGTAATTAACATTTCCATCACCTCACACAGTTAACTTCTTGTGTATGACTGTGTGGTGAGATCACTTAGGATTTACCCTCTAAGGATAGTTCAGGTATACTCTACAATATTGTTATGTATAGATCAACGAGACTTATTCTTGCCAAGCTAAAACTTTGTATCTCTTAACTAACATCTCCCCATAGGCCCTGGTAATCACCATTTTTCTCTTTTTTACATTATTTGCAACCTCAAAATCAGTACTTCCAGTTCTTGGTCATTTGTGGACATGCACAGAGTAACAAAGGCTTTGAGTCCTCAAATGCACATTCCCAGTTAAGGTTGAACAAGGTGACACTCTGCCCTCTTGTTTGAGCTCTCGTACTTGAGTGTCATTTTCATGGTCTATTTAGTGCTGTGGGTTTTGTTTGTTTGTTTGTTTGTTTGTTTTTGGCACTTTTGTACTTTTTGCTAGTGATTTTGTTGTTTAAACTGCCCCCAAGTGTAGTGTGCTGAAGTACTGTCTAGTGTTCCTAAGCACAAGAATGTCATGATGTGCCTTAGAGAGAAAATATGTTGTGTTAGATTAGCTTGGTTCAGGCACGAGTTATAGTGCTAGTGTGTTCAGTGGAAATCAACAATGTGGTATATTAAAAAAAGAGAGAGAGAGAGAAAGTTTTTCTATTCTGTATGTGAAGCTGCTCTGGGAAGTAATGCCTTTAGTTACAAATAACATCTATTGTGCATGATTAATGTATGAAAAAGATGGAAAAGTGGCTACATTTGTAGATTCAGGAAGTGATGACTGAATAGGAAGTGTAATAGCATTGTTGTGAAGCTAAAAGACAAGGAAATTCATGGCTGCGTTATCCTGCATCAAGAAATCATTAAACACTTCTAAGCTGGGTTTTTTTTTTTTTGGTAAATACTTTATATAATTAATTATTTTAAAGGACTACATATTAAATAAGGTGTATTTAAACAGGGACATACATAAGACAAGGTTATGTATTAATCACTTGTGAAATGTGAGTGGAAGGTCACAGGAGCCTAACCCTGTGTTTTCTCCAGAGGCATTGGTTCACTACTTGCTTATTAGAGCTCAGGGTGACTTTTATAGAACTATCAGGAATATAACTAACAAGAATAATGACAATTGAGTGTAATTATAGATTCACAGGAAGTTGCAAAGATAGTACAAAGAGGGACTTCACCCAGTTACCCCCCCAATGGTTATATTTTATATTTATATAACTAGAATACAATAACAAAATCAAGAGGTTGACATTGGTACAATGTGTCTTTATAGTTCTGTGTCACTTTTTATCACATGTATAGAGAAGGATGTTGAAGTCTCCCACTTTAATTGGGGATTTTTCTAATTCTCATTAAATTTTATCATTTTTCACTGGGTGTTGTATCTACATGATGAATCACTAAACTCTACACCTGAAACTAGTATTATACTGTATGTTAACTAACTGGAATTTCTTCTGCCTCTTTTGTAAAATACACATTAAAGACTGTGATATCTTCTTGGTGAATTAACCCTTTAATAGTTATTTAATAGTCCTCTTTCCATAGTATTTGTCTTTTATATGAAGTCGATTTTACCTGACATTAATGTAGCTACTCTTAATTCTTTTGATTTTCGTTTGCATATTATGTCTTTTTCATCATTTTCTTTCAACCTATAATCATCATTTCAACTGAGTTCCTAAAGACAGCATATAGTTTACCCATGATTCTTTTTAACCACTCTGCCAACCACTGTCTTTTAATTTATATTTTTATATTTTTTAAAAATAATGTAACTGTTGCTATAAGGCCTACATTTGCCTTTTTCATTATTATTTATTTATTATTACTATCGCCTTATTTATTATTACCTTTTTAAAATGTCACTGCTTTTTTATTTGCATTAATACAAGTTACTTAAATATTCTTTTTTAGACCTCCATTTTCATTTATTTGTAATGTTTTTGAGTATCTCTTTGTATACCTTTTCAAGTGGTCAGTCCAGGAATAACATTATATATAGAGAGAGAGAATATGTATATTCTATATGTATATATAAAACTTATCAAAGCCTGCTGATGTCAGCACTCTAGCAGATGAATTGCAGTGTTGTAACATTGCCTCTCTTTACAACTATTTACCCTTCCCCTCTTTTAATATAATTGTCTGAAATATTGTGTCTACATACATTGAAAAATAAGTAAGATAGGATTGTAATTTTTGCCTCAATTTCAAACATTATTTAGAAAACTGTAGAAAGGAAAGTCTTTTATATTTACTATTTTTTTTCTCTGTTCATGGTAGTTATTTGCTTCTGATGTTCATATTTTTCTTTCTGTTACCATTTTATTTCCATTTAGAGAACTTTGTTTAGCCATTATTCCAGGGTATATGTACTTGTGAGAAATTCTCTTAGTTTTCCCACATCTTAGAAGATCTTGATTTCTTCTTCATTTATGTCTGATATAGAATTCCAAGTTCAGAGTTCATTTCTTTCATCACTTGAAAAAATATTGTGTCACTTCTTAGGACATGTTCATTCTGCTGAGAAATCAACCATGTTCTTTCTCCTATAAAGAATGTATCATTTCTCTCTGGCTATTTTCAAGATTACTTTTTCTTTGTCTTTAATTTTCATAAGTTTGACTGTTTGTAGCTTGGTATGAATTTTCTGGGGCGTAATTACTCTATTTGAGGTTTATTTAATCTTCCTAAATTTGATACTTTTTCTATCATTATTTCCACAAATGCTTTTCAACCATTTTCTCTTTCTCCTTATAAAAGGAGGAACTCCAGTGTCATGATTGCCAGACTCTTTGTTATAGTCCACATGTCCTGGAGAGTCTCCTCGTTTTTTTTTTTCCATTTCATTTTCTTGTCATTGTTCACATTGGGTAATATCCATTGTTCAATTTTTAAGTTCACTGATTTTTGTGTGTGTGTGTGTTCTCTCCATTCT
>PISX010007522.1:71141-88458 GCA_004024625.1 Mellivora capensis | reverse complement strand
GTCATTTGTGAATATCTTCTCCCATCCTGTGGGTTGCCCCTTTGTTTTGTTGACTGTTTCCTTTGCTGTGCAGAAGCCTTTTATCTTGATGAAGTCCCAAAAGATCCTTTTCACTTTTGTTTCCTTTGACCTTGGAGATGTGTGTTGAAAGAAGTTGCTGTGGCTGATGTCAAAGAGGTTACTGCCTATATTCTCCTCTAGGATTTGGATGGATTTCTGTCTCACGTTGAGGTCTTTCATCCATTTTGAATTTATCTTTGTATATGGTTTAAGAGAATGGTGGAGTTTCATTCTTCTATACGTAGCTGTCCAATTTTCCCAGCACCAGTTATTGAAGAGACTGTCTTATTTCCACTGCGTATTTTTTCCTGCTTTGTCAAAGATTATTTGGCCGCAGAGTTTACTCTGGACTCTCTACTCTGTTCCATTGGTCTATGTGTCTGTTTTTGTGCCAGTACCATGCTGTCTTGGTGATCACAGCTTTGTAATAAAGCTTGAAATCAGGCAATGTGATGCCCCCAGCCTTATTTTTCTTTTTCAACTTTTCCTCAGCAATTTGGGGTCTTTTCTGGTTCCATACAAATTTTAGGATTGTTTGTTCCAGCACTTTGGAAAATGCCGGTGGTATTTTTAACGGGGTGGCATTGAAAGTGTAGATTCCTCTGGGCAGTATAGACATTTTAACATTTATTTTTCTGATCCATGAGCACAGAATGCTTTTCCATCTTTTTGTGTCCTCTTCAGTTTCTTTCATGAGTGTTCTGCAGATCCTTCACCTCTTTGGTTAGATACCTTATTCTAAGGTATCTTATGGTTCTTGGTGCTATAGTAAATGAAATTGATTCTCTAATTTCCCTTTCTATAGTTTCATTGTCAGTGTATAAGAGAGCAACCGATTTCTGTGCTTCAAGCAATTGATTTTGTATCCTGCCACATTACTGAATTTCTGCATGAGTTCTAGTAATTTGGGGGTGGAGTCTTTTGGGTTTTCCCTATAAAGTATCCTGTCATCTGCAAAGAGAGAGTTTGACTTCTTTGCCAATTTGAATACCTTTTATTTCTTTTTGTTGTCTGATTGCTGTTGCTAGGACTTCTAGTACCATGTTTAACAACAGTGGCGAAGAGTGGGCATCCTTGTCGTGTTCCTGATCTCAATGGGAAGGTTCTCAGCTTTTCCCTATTGAGAATGATATTCACTGTGGGTTTTTCATAGATGGATTTTAGGAAGCTGAGGAATGTTCTCTCTACCCCTATACTTTGAAGAGGTTTAATCAGGAACAGATGTTATATTTTGTCTAATGCTTTTTCTAAATAAGTTGAGAGGACCATACGGTTCTTCTCTCTTTTTTTATTGATTTGTTCTATCACGTGGATTGATTTGAACCACGCTTGTATCCTTTGCAGAAGGCTTTCAATTGACTGGCCCAGATATATTGGAGGAATCACTATCTATGGCAGCTAGGGCCTCACAAAATGTATTTCTTAAATAATAAAGACCTGAAAGTCAAAATTACTCCTTGATTCATGGGCTATAGGGTGGGTGTTGTTTGTATCAGTAGGCTGAAAACCACATTAATCTCATTACACATCTCTGTCGGAGCTCTTGCATGACCCCATGCATTGTCAATGAGCAGTCATATTTGGAGGGGAACTTTTTTTTCTGAGCAGCATGTCTTTACAGTGGGCTTAAAATATTCAGTAAACCATGCTATAAACAGATATGCTGTCATCCAGGCTTTGTTGTTCCATTTACAGGGTTGATTTAGCATACTTCTTATGGGCTCTAAGATTTCTGGAATGGCCAATGAGCATTGGTTTCACCTTAAAGCGATCAGCTGCATCATCCACTAAGAAGTGTCTGTCTGATCTTTGAAGATTTGAAGCCAGGCATCGACTCCTCTCTAGCTATGAAAATCTTAGATGGCATCTTCTTCCAATAGAAAGGCTGTTTCGTCAAGGTTAAAAATCTGTTTAGTGTAGTCATCTTCATGAATTATCTCAACTAGCTTTTCTGGATCACTTATTCCATCACTTTGCACTTTTATATTCATGTCATGATCTATCCAGACCAGCAAAACATGCTCTAAAACTTTCACTTTTTCTAAAATATCATTCATGTGTTCACTAGAGTAGTACTACTTCTAATTTCCTTTAAGAATTTTTCTTTTGGATTCATAACTTGACTCTTTGGCATAAGGAGCTTAGTTTTCAACCTATCTTGGTTTTTGACATGACTTTTCACTAAACTTAATCATTTCTAGCTTTTGATTTCAAGTGAGACAGGTGTGGGGTGTCTGGGTGGCTCAGGTGGTTAAGCATCTGCCTTCAGCTCAGGTCCTGATCTAAGGTCCTAGGATCAAGCCCTGCATCGGGCTCCCTGCTCAGAGGGGAGTCTGCTTCTCCCTCTCCCTCTTCCCCCACTCCTTTTTTTTTTTTTTCTCTCTCTCTCTCTCAAGTAAATAAATAAGATCTTTAAAAAAAAGTTAAAGTGACCCTTTCATTTGAATAGCTATGAGGCCACTACAGAGTTATGAATTAGCCTAATTTCAATATTGTTATATCTCAGGGCATAGGGAGGCCCATGGAGAGGGAGAGAGATTGGGGAATGGGTAGGTCAATGGAGCATTCAGAACACACACTTTTATCATCGAGGCTCACTGTTTTATATGGGTGAGGTTTATGGTGGTCCAAAACAATTAAAATAGTAACATCAAAGATCATTGATCACAGATCACCCTAACAAATATAGTAATTATGATAAAATTTGAAATATCATGAGAATCACCAAAATGGGACATAGAACCACAAAGGGATCAAACACTGTTGGAACAATGGTGTGGATAAACTGCTTGATACTGAGTAGACACAAAATTTCCACTTATAAAAAAAACAGTGTCTGTGAAATGCAATAAAGTAAAGCACAGTAAAATGAGGTATGCCCATATTTACCTTTTAAGAATGTCAACTTGAAGATAAATATGTAATCTCAGATAATATAAATATTTATTAATAATTCCAACAAAATCTAACAATTCCTCCATTTTGCTCCTAATAAAATTAGCTGATTGATTCTAATCTTATTGATTTTAGACACTTACTAAATCTCGCCTTTCATGCAGTGTAGGGTGCAAAATTATCTCTGTAACAGATTCAGCACACTTTGGTTTATAATTAAGTTTTATGATTTATGGAAAGAACCTCCTTCCCATCATTCACTGAATAATGGCTATGCATCCTATAATATAAAACTCACTCTTGATTCTTGCTTCTTCAGGACTGTTTATAGGCAACTGTGTTTTAATTAATTTCTTTTGGTTATAAGTGGCCAAAACCAAGAAGATTACAATAATATATAATAAATTGTCTTGTTTACAGAGTCCATTCTATTGATTGATTTTCCAGCAAAAAAAAAAAAAAGATAATTATGGTCAACTGATTTTATTTTCCTTGAATTAAACATCATTAAAGAGAATGATATGAAGTCATAAAAATATACTCAGCTTTATATAAAAAGGACAAAGCTAAGGTTAATTTTAGGACTGGAGTTGGGCCTTTTAAAATCTGAAGAAAAAAAACACGCTCACGTGAGTGATTCATGTTTTAAAGGTTGCTCAAAGCAAATGAAAGCACACCTCATCTAAAGAAGGACAAGAAAGAGTTCCACATCTTAAAAGACTAAGAATATCAGAGAATTCCTTTAACTTGTTTTGTTAAGGCTTTCTATTAAACAAGAGGTCCAAGTTCATTCTTATTCAGCCTTATAATTATCCTCAGACATGAATATTGAGAAAATCGGCAAGGAAAACCCTAACACATGAGAGTGTACTTTTCACACATTTAATCAGCTGTTTGCCTGCCTCCTAGGTCCCACCAGTAGGAGATTATCATGAAGCCTTCCCCTGTAAATTATAGCTGCTGGGATTACAGCTCCAGCATTCATTCTTTTGAAGAGCAGTTTCTTCTGGGGTTACCATACCAGACAAGATTAGTGTTGGGGCCAATTCCACATTAAAACCCGTTAAACCCCTAGGGCCTGCCTGGGCCTACTTAGCCATAGTGACTCCATGTTGCCTAGGTAGCCATGTTGTTGTTTAATAAATGCCTCAGCAGTTACTGATATCAGTTCCAGGTAACTGTTGCTAAAACACACACCTAAAACAAGGCCATTTTGTTGTTTAATAAACGCCTCAGCAGTTACTAGTATCGGTTCTGGGTAACTGTTACTAACACACACAGGTAGGAGACATCCAATCAGTCAAAGCCACATATGTAGAGGTCTGCGGTTGCGCCCTAGAAAACTAAGCTGTAAGACCAAGGAGGGGGTCGCTCTCTTTGGAGGCGGCCCTGGCCGGTCAGTCTGACCTCTAATGCTTGGCATAGAATAAGGCTTTGGATAACTTTCACTTTGTCTCAGTCTTGTTCCTTTGATAATGGACCCAACAATTAGTAGTTAGCAATCACTTAAAAGGTATTACTATTATTTTTGAACCCATCTGTTCTTTCCTTGTTATGTAGATAAAATGCTCCCCTGGGCATCAGACAAGAGATATAAACTCCCAAGAGCAAAGAACTGTGTTTTATTTTCTGCATCTTCATATACATGTCACGTCATGCTGTGTGTGCACGGAGCTTAATAAATGTTTAATTTAGATAATTTGGCACCTTTATTCCATAAAGTTTGCTGCCATTGCAAAGGCATTTAATCATCTTTACGACGCAGTGGAGGCCAAATATCAGAGCATCTAGAGTACAGATTAATTCATCAGCCCCAGGCATGATTTTTCCCCCCACTTCATTGGCTACACAGCAGAGCAAAGCATTTAATCTCCGTGAACCTCAGTTTCCTCAGCAGGTAATAATAACTACTTTAGAGGGTTATTGTAGAGATTAGGATTAAGGTCGTAATAACAGCTAACATTTACTGAATCCCTGCTGCTGACTCATGTAATCTCCTCAACAATGAAATAAAATAGGTATTCTTATTATTATTCCATTTTAAGACAAAGAGACTGAGACACATAAAAATTAAGTAATTTGTCCCAGTTCACAGAGTGGTAGAGCCTGGAATTATACCCAGAGAGTCATCTTCCCAGCCCACTCTCAAATTCTTAACCATCAACCTACACTGCCTCTTTATTATTGAAGGAAATGCCTACAGACATACAGTTTAAAATAGCTACTATAATGAAAAATCGAAACAGGAGTCCTAGATTATCTGCATGAACCAGGCTATCTAGATCCAGTGGGCGAATCCTTCGTATTCCTGACATTTGGTCATCCAGATTCTATTTGAATACGCGGGCGGGTGCACTCCATTTTCATATGGTTCTTGTGATCAGCATGTTTCTTATTTGAGGGTCCTGGTAAATTTACTAGTTTTCCACACTAGAGCTACATGTAATTATCCAATTCAAAATCCACACCGTAGTTGAGCTCTTACTGTATTTAGGGGTAGTTTCATGCTGCCTTTTAGTTTTCTTATTTATTTCAGTTCTTGGTTAAATACCTCAGGTTTGTTCAACCATACTTTTATATCCACTAGAGCTGTCATCTTCCAGCTAACTTTTCCTTGAGCACACTCTCATTTGCAGTAACCTCTTGAAATCTGTTGGCCAAAGTGAATACAATATTCCACTGTGGAATGAGTATATAGAATTCAGGGAAAGAATATTATTACTTGTATTGTTTGTATACTCTGCTGGAGCAAAGGCTAATTATGCATTTTCTTTTAGAGGTGGTGCATTATACTTGGGGTTCATACTTAACTTGGAATCAGTAGTCAAGAAAAGCATGACACTATTAACGTTTTCTATCTCGTGTAATTGTTTTTTTAACTCAAAGGCAAGAATGCACTTATATTTTATTAATATTCATTGCCTTCCCCGCTAGATGTAAAACATGATGCTAAGTCCTATGAGAAACACAAAGTTGTAGGCTTCCCCTCTACTTTCAAGGAACCCATGCTCCAGTGGGAGGGAGTGGGGAAACAGGGGAGGTGGGGAAGGCAACTAAAGAAAAGAAGAAAAACAAGGTTATGGCCAAGGACACAATGAACATAGGCCCAAGATGGAAGTGATCAGAATTAAGAATCTAAAAATAAAATACTGGTAGAAACAGTATGGCCTTACTAGAGCTGAGAGCAGGACAACTACAGGAGGTAATTTCACATGTCTGTGTGTTAATTCAATCCCATGGTTCCTGAAATCTGAATCACTTTGAATCTTTGTTCTGTCTTTTGTCCTATTAACTACCCTCCCCAATTCATGTCTTTTGTAAATCAGATTCATCTTCTTTGACTTGACTCTACATCCAGATTTTTTATTTAACTCTATCTTTGTACACCACATTTCCCTTTAAGTCTAAAAAAATTATTAGAAAATATTGTATTCTCTCAAAAAACAGTGAGGTTTTTAATTTTTTAAGGATTTATTTATGAGAGAGAGCGAGAGAGAGCGCATGTGAGAGCGAGCTCAGGGAAGCAGGAGGGGCATACTGGGGGAGAGAGAGAGAGAATACCAAGCAGACTCCATGCTGGGCATGGAGCCTGACTCAAGGTTGATCTCATGGCCCTGAGATCATAGCCTGAGCCAAAACCAAGAGTCAGATGCTCAACCAAATGCACCATCCAGGCACCCCAAAAAACAGCTAACAATCAGCAGATAAAGCTGATTTTTATGTGTCTCTGTAATATATAAATTTACATATACTTATAAATGTATAAATAGAGCTGATTGCTATGGATTTATTGTACCTGTATCTCAGTGGCTTCTTCCAGAAAGCTTATATAAAGAATGAAATGGAAACCATTGCTGAAGACCCTTTAGGAAAAAGTACAGACTTTTCTCAGGAACATCAGAAATTTAGCAAAGAGAAAGAAGCAGCCACATCCCCAGCTCCTTTCCTAGTGAATTCCACAAATTTGGTCCTATTACCATTGTTTCTTCCCACATTTCACCCATTTCCTTCTGCCACCATGTGTCTCCCCTCACTATCTGTAGATTTATGAGTGACAAGAATTCCCCTCTCCTGAGGGCATCAACAAAATACTTATTCTTTCCAATCCCAGCAATATTGAGAATTGCATAACCTGAAAACCTACGTACAAAACACAGGGCTTAAAAACATATTATAGAAAATTCATAACTTAGCTCATTTACAAAATGGAAATTCCTATCCACCACATGAGGAAGCTGAACACTAGATCTGGACTTTATGGTTCACATAGTAACAGCAGAGAAGACGTGGTCCAACACAAGGTCTAAGACTTCACACTAAACAGGATCCTCGAAGGGGCCCTCCATCAGTTTAAATGTAGGGTAGAAACATACACACAAACAAAACCACCACTGGCACTAGAGATTAGGAGGAGACACTCTCTTTTTGCTGATATTTGGGTAGGGAGAAAAAAATTATGGGATTCAAATTTATGTCACTCGTGTGGCATACCACCTGGCAAAGAAATTAACCCAAACATCAACTGTAATATTCCTGCCATACCTGCAGAAGTAAGAGCAAAATTTCTCTGGAGGGAAAAGACCCCAGGTTTCCCAGGTAAATCTTCAGTGAAGGTAAGGGCAGACATCAAAAGCACAAAACACACAAGGAAACACTGCAACAGCGGCAATAGTTAACAAGTGTAATAAAAGGCAGATTTAGACTCCCTTACACTGCAGATAATAGAGCAAAATGATAAAGATGACAATGTAATGTGAGCATATTTAAAATTGTTAAGGGCATAAAGGAAGGAATCAAAATCACAAGAATAAGAGCAAAGAGGAAAGGCACCAAAAATTTGAAAAAGAGTAGACCTAAAAGCAAAAAAGATAGTTATTAAACTAAACTTTAAAAAAAAATCAATGGATCAGCTCAACAAAGGATTAGACAAAGCTGAGCAGATAACTGATAGACTGGGGGATAGATATGAAGAAATCACAAAGGGCACAGCCCTGAGAGATAAAGAGATGGAAAATACCAAACAGAGAGAGATAAGACCCAACACATATCCAATAGGAAAACCAGGAGGAACAAATAAAAAGGATGAGAAAGAAACAATGTTTGAGGAGATAAAAACTGTGTGTTTTCCAATGGATGAAAAAGAGTACTCCTTTAATTCACTAGTTTAAAGGATCCCCAGGCAAGATAAATAAAAATAAATTCATCCCCAGGCATGAAACGTTGAAATCACAAACTCCCAGAAAAAGGGGATCTTAAAAGCAATTTAGTAAAAAAGGATTTTCAAATGAATTACAATCGAACTGACAGTGGACTTCTACACAGAAACCTCAGAGGCCCGAAAAGTGATGGGATACTGCCTTCACAGTGGTTCTAGGAGAGAACAATCTAGAAATTGACACCTAACTAACCTAAGTGTAATAGGGTATATGTAATATGTAAAATGGCATAAAGCCCATTTCAGACCAATGCTGAGAGTTTGCCACTAGCAGACCCACCCAGAGAGTGCTAACGTAGGTCCCTCAGGAAGAAACAAAAACATAGAAGGAAGAAACAAAATGCAAGAAGCAAAAATAATTTGAGTATATATTAAATGTTGCATCCTCGAGATATTCTGAATTACACAAGACTAAACGTGAGATGGCTGTTCATGACTTTATCATGTTTTCATGACTCTTCAGGATATGAAATCTGTCCTGCTATCACTTGTAATAAATAAAAGTTCATCAGCTTATCTATGTAAAAAAAAATTTGGAATTTATGAAAGAGAAAATTACAGAATATTTCCAACCAAAGGATGGGGGTGCCCAAAGGAAGAGAAAGATCTGGTCCCCAAGATGTGCATTCTTATTGGCAAGCACAGAGTTACAAATTAAAATCTGCTATCGATGGGGACGCCTGGGTGGCTCAGTTGGTTAAGCGGCTGCCTTCGGCTCAGGTCATGATCCCAGCGTCCTGGGATCGAGTCCCACATCGGGCTCCTTGCTCAGCAGGGAGCCTGCTTCTCCCTCTGCCTCTGCCTGCCACTCTGTCTGCCTGTGTTCGCGCTCTCTCTCTCCCTCTCTCTCTGACAAATAGATAAATTTAAAAATAAAACAAAATAAAATAAAATCTGCTATCAGAATGTAGCAGCCTCTAATAAAACTGGCTTTCTTATTTGAATCACGCTGTCTAATGAGGATGTAATGACAGTATGGGTTCTAAGATATATTGTTAAGCAAGAAAAAAAGCAATGATTGGGAAAAGGGTACAAAGAAAATTTACTTTTTCTTATATGCTCTTTGCCCTTTTATATTTTATACTATGTGCATATACTACTTGTTGAAAATATTAATGAAGTATTTGGTTAATTAATTTTAGAATAATATCAAATAAAAATATAAAAGTGACTTTATTTGGTTCATTTTAAGTAATACAAAATAAGGGGGGAATGGATTTTAGGAATTCAGGGGTATAACACAATATAATATAGTCATAGGTGACTCACTGAAAAAATTATCAATGCTTTTAAAGCAAAAGTGAAGATCTTTTCCAAATTCCCAAATAATTCCACTACGCTTTTTTTCTTGGAGACCTGCCCTCTAACAGCTTGAAAGCTATTTTTTTCTCCTTATATTAACTCCATGATGTGTCCTCATTTCCAATGTTAATTAGGTAGGCCCCACAATAAAAGAGTCTGAAATATTTCCCCATCAGAATTGTTATCTATTATACATGACTGATACATGGAAAGAGTAAGATTTTTTCCAATTAACCTGAAGGACTTGGAAAAATGACTTTGAGATTTAACACAAGAACTTTTAACTACTTTTTGAACAGTACAAAGACTTAGATTTCCATAAAACATTAATTTTTAAGATTTGCATAGAATTAAAATAAAGCAATTTTAAGTAAATGTAAAGAATGCAAATGGCTCAATTAAAGATTTTCAAGCATTACAGTATAGTAAAGCTACACTTAAAGTTAGTTTATAAATGAATCAAGAAAACTAGAATCATTTCTTACTCTTAACTTTTATTTTGTAATAACTCAGGGTATCTCCAGCTAACTCAAAGGAGTCAAAGCTTCAAACAGCTCTGTACCCAACATTTTACTTAAAATGTATAATACATCCACATCGGGTATCATTTATTGAGTACTTATAATGTTCCAGAATGATGTTGTACGCCTTGCTTACATTATTTCATTTAATTTCTAGAACAGAACAATGAGGTAGATATTATTATCATCCTTCACTTCATACATATGAAAATTAAGGCATAAGAAAACAAAATAACATAGAAAAGGTCACACAGGTGGTCATCAGCAGATCTAGGACTCAGGCTGATGGATGTCCTTCTGGTTTCAATTAAAAAAAAAATTTCCTTTTTTTTTTTTTTAGTTAACATATAATGTATTATTTGTTTCAGGGGTACAGATCTATGATTCATCAGTCACAGAATTCACAGCACTCACCATAGCATATACGCTCCCCAATGTCCACCACCCAGCTACCCTATCCCCCCCACTGCCCCAAGCAACCCTCAGTTTGTTTCCTGAGATTAAGTCTATTATGGTTTATCTCCCTCTCTGGTTTTTTTCCTTCTTTAATTATTCCCGCCCTTCCCCTACGATTCAATTTTTAATGTTCTTGACCACTGTACTAAATGCTCCAAGGAAGACCAGGGTTTGGCATATTATTAATCAATTAAAAGGCTATTTTTAAAAAGGTTAAGGATCACTTACATAAAGAGAAGCTGTATCTTAAGTATCCAAGTTAACTCATACGCAATGTATGGTTAAAAAGCCTTCCGTGAGAGTTCTTTGGTTTCTTCTTTTAAAAATTTTATAACAAGAAAAAGTCACATGGAGACCTAAATCCCCAATTTATCCAAATTTATCCAAAGTTCATTCATTCATCAAATGTAACTCAATCACTTTTATCATTAAATACCAAGTTTAAAGATCAGAAGCAACTCAGGAAGTATGACTGGAGATTCTACCTTAGGCAAATTAATGGATCCCTCCATGAGTATGGATCCTACATTACAAAAACCACAAAATGATCAGCTGTGCCTTGTCTCTTCCCTGAGAAATTCTAATCTGGAAAAGTGACTTCAATAGATACTGAAGGATCAGAAGCTGAACTGCCTTTATCCTGAGTTTTCTTTATTACAATAAAGTATATTAAATAATTTTTATATACAAAATTGGTATTTGTTCAGCTTGAACAAAATAAATTCAAAATAATACTAAAAAAGATCACACTTACTGGTAAAGCAAAAGTATCTAAAGTTTTTTTTTTCCTTATTAACTATATTATCTCAAAAGTCTACTAAAATTCTCTTCTCCCTCAAAAAGATAGATATTTTGGTAATGGAATTTTGCTCTGAGTCAATCTGGTAAAAAAAAAAAAAAAAAGGAAAGAAAGAAAGGTATGCTATGCCAGAAATGTTTTGAATTTTCTCTTTGTTTCTGAGTTTTGTTCTTCTTATGTAAAATGCTATAAAACAATGAAAATTTCTGAAAAATATGCCTTTAAAAGAAAGCTACATGATCATGAGATTAAATAAATGTCTTCCTTTAATGGTGAAAAATGTGCTAATTTAACCATATCAGGAAATATAATACCATTTGACATTAATAATAAATGCTAACTGTACATACTACTAACAAAATAACTTTGTTACTATAAATGAAATAAAGGATTTTTACTACCTACGCTCGAATAGTAATAATGGAGACTTTTTAAAATCAATCAACCTCGATCAATTTGTAGTTACCTTTGAAGTAAAGCAACATTCATATATGCCTCATACTTAATTTTACCTTTTTGAAACCACAGATATTATTAAAAAGCTACACAAACACTTAGGAATGCAACTTGAATTTATATTCATTTAACTACTCACTAAAAATAATTAAAATCTCATCTCATGTTTTGATCTGTGGCTAAGAAACTCATTATTTTACACACAGAAAAAAAAGAAGCCATTTATCACCAAATCGTCTGATCTCCTCTGCTTTGACATTACAGCCTATCATTTTTAGCGCTGCCATTCGATACCAACTTTTCCCCAGTTATAAACATTTTAATTTGATTTAAGTCAGCAGTTACTTATAGGGGACTGTCACATCTTTTCGAGTTGTGCTCTAAATCACGACTGAAAGATTTACTTTTAGTATACTAAGACAGCTTTGCATACTAATGAGGTTATCAGACACATGTTTGCTGAGGGTTAGCTATTGGGTAAGAAATACGTATGGCAATGAGAAAGCTGTGAAACCTCAGCACAGAGATTTTGAATATATTTTATTCAGTTATCCAGGAAATAATCGCCCTCCTAAATCCAAGTTAAACACCTGATGGAATATTAGGATGTTTAATTAAAAATGAAGTTATGCTGTACATGTGGGTGATTTTACGCAGTGGCTAAAAAAGAAGGCCATGAAAAATTAATTTTGCTCAGTAAGAAAATACACATAGCAGCCTCTTTGTGAGCTTGGTAAGGTGATTCAACCACTCCAGCAAGATACACATGATGCAGAAACAGACTCAACAAATTAGGGACAGGGGCTTCAGGGGAGCCCTTCTCAATAAATTAACAAGGGTTGGTAAATGTCTTGAACATTAGATTGTCTTTCAAGAAACTAGTAAATCCTATTACTTCATGCTCAGTGATTCCATTGTAAGGGCTCAACAAAGGGCCACTGGGGCCTGGAATTAGTCTCCTTTCTCAGCTATCAGGCAGCATCTAGCTCCAGCAGTCCAAGATTTAGGCCATTCCTAAACTTACAAAATCTTATAGTCCTGATGCTTTTTCCCTACCTAGGGAGAGAAAAACTGCCACAATCTTCACTGATAAAGACAGTAAGATTATTTGGCAGTTGAAGGGAGGACATAACAAAAAGCACGGGCCTCGTGAGAGATGATAGTAGGACAAATTCCTGAACAGATAGCATGGCATAAGAAGGAAGGAAAAAAAGGAAGAAAGGAAGGAAGGAAGGAGGGAAGGAAGAAAGGAAAGAAAGAAGGAAGGAAACAAGGGAGAGAGGGAGGAAAGGAAGAAAAAGAGAGACACTGGACTAGAAATAAGAAGACCTGAGTTCTAAATTGTAGATAACTATCTATAATGAAACACCTTATCATAAGTTACTTTACTCTTCTGTACCTTAATTACTTTATCTGCCGTATGAGAGTTTAGGACCAGATGACCCTGAAAGCCTCTTTAAACTAATGTTCAATAAAGTCCACCAAATATGATGCAATCATATCATCTTTTACCTCCTCATTTAACTGACCACTCATTTCTTTATTTATTTACTAATGTCTTAAAGATTCAAAAGTGAACAAGATACATGCTTCATCCTCAAGAGACTCAATGCCTCGGGCTTTAAATGAAGTGAGGAGACTGAGGGGCAAGAAATGAATGCTGGGTAGAGAAGAAGGGGACAAATATTGAAGGGCCGTACAGGTCTGTCAAGAACTGTGAGGTCAGTGGGGAATGCTAAAGGTTTTTTCCATACAGAATGACATGGTCAGATTTGTGCTCAGATATTCTGTGGAGAACTGACTGGAGAGAAATACACCTGAGCTCCCTGAGTTACTATAGTCCAGCCAGAAAGGAGAGAAATGGACGCTAGTAAACAGAACCAAAAGGATTTGGTGGGAGGTGAAAGGAAATAAGAAGGAGGTGACTCATTCTTTACTGGCCAACAAATTGGTGGATGAGGCCACTCACTGAAATATAGACTAAGAACCAGAAATACAGACTAAGAACTTGGTAATAGAAGAGGAAGAAGAGATAAGCCAAAAGTCGTGGAGATGATGTGTTCAGTGTGGGGTCTTGACATTTAAGGTCCTCAAAGAAACATACTAGAAGACATGGGATATTTGCATCTGGATCACCTTCCACAGAATAAAAGAGCAAGTAGTTTACTTTATGAATCATGGAAGATTCTCTCTCCAGTGGTTTTACCTATTTAGAAATTATAGAATCTGTATGCCATCTTTAAAAGCTCTGAATTCTTTTTGCAGGAAAGTGTATGTATACATGTATATTCATGGAATTCATGGACTCCCAAAGTCCATCCAGAGACCTGTAGAGGTTCAGCAATTCCAAGTTAAGTAAGGATCCCCACCAGTTAAGGAAAGAAGGCAGAAGCTGAAAAGGAAGTAACCCAGTTCCACCATCTGAGTAGATGAGACAATATAGGAAATGGTTTGAATTGTTTAAATAGTACCAGCAATGGCAGATAGAAGATACGGCAAAAGACTGGCATAATGGTCGCAAACCAGTTTCAGCTTCCTGCACATTCAGTTCAGCTAGATTTTCTAAACCACTCAAGTCTATGGGGTGAGCTCTTACCAACTGTATGTGAGAGGAAAGGACATGCACGTCATTTCTGGTCTGAGGCAGTGACAATGGGGGTGTATTCTCCATGTTTTCTCTGTGGTCCTCTTCTCTGTGGCAATAGAGGCAGTATGTTGGGCATGACTTAATCAAATGGCAATAGCGGGGGGCCTGGTTTAAGCAGGCCCAATCCCAATGCCCGCCTACTCTCCCCACCACCACATTTGACATATCAAACTGAGATGTGAGTGAGCAAATGCTTTTTGTATTAATCATTGAGATTTTAGGACTTGATATAGAAGCTGATGTTAGTTGGTTTTATTAATGAA
The DNA here is from genome assembly GCA_004024625.1 of Mellivora capensis. NCBI lineage: Eukaryota > Metazoa > Chordata > Mammalia > Carnivora > Mustelidae > Mellivora > Mellivora capensis. The sequence continues at coordinate 73,844 of PISX010007522.1, read as the reverse complement.
GTAAATACCAATAATAACAATACTCCTCATATGTAAGGTCCATAGGTTAATAAAAATAATTTTACACTATTTGCTTTAGTTTTCTTTATAGCTCTTATTATTACCTGATATTATTTTATGTATTTATTTTCCTATTTATAGACCCTCTAACTCAACTAGACCATAATTTACATGCAGATTAAGAACTCAGTGTTGTTCACTGCTATACCCTGTTTCTAGATCAGCACTCAGCATATAAAAGGTCCTAAATAAATGTTTGTTGAATAAATGAGAGAACAGATTATTTCATGTGGTTCTCCTCTATAGATATTTTTTAAAGGGCACAACTTCTATTTATAACTACATCAACAAAAGTGGTGATGCTAGAAGGTGAGGGGTTAGGATCTGGCCTGGAGGCATAATTGAGACAGATGCTTTGAGGCAAGTACTGTCATTACAACTTCTCAGGAAGGAGTTAGGAATACCTTGCTTCTCAAATAGTGAAATGTGGTCTTGGGCCAGGAGATGCTAGGAGGCAGGGACAAATTCTGACCCCATGTCTTACAGCACCAACTTAACTCAAGGGCAGTAAGTTAAATGTTTTCATATATTATGGAATAGAAACAAATGAATTTTGGGGAAAAAAACATGAGTTTTTGGAGAAATTTTATTTACCCTTATGATGTGCCTTTTCAGGATGGGCCTAGGTTAAGACATTTTCTCTCCTCTGTCATTAGAATGACAAGAAACTTTGAAAAACATTGATATAGATTAAAAAGCAAGAACAAAAACAAAAACCTGGGTTTAGGAGCAGAAAGACCTTTGTATTCAGCTGTTTAATATATGGCCTTAGAAAACAAAATTAATCATTCTAAACCCAAATATTTTTGTTTACAAATGGAGGTAATACCTATCTTGGAAGAGACTTACAAAGAGTAGGTGATGTATAGATAGTACAAGACACTGAGAAGTTATGTAACTTGCCCAAGGCCACATAACACGTAAAGGATAGGGCTAGATTTTGAACCCACATCTGTTCTGTCCTTCTCAAAGCCCTTGGCTGATAAAGATAGGTACTTAGAGTAAGCCTGGGATTGTCTTCATATAGACTGAAAGTTCAAAGATAATTAGAAAAAGTTAAATATTCTGTTGGGTTATTTTTAACTCCCTAGTTTTAAATTTTACATTACTCAAATCAATCTCACCCCATTCCAGATTTTCACAATCTCATACATAATTTTTTTTTCTAGTGGAAGAATGATATGCAGAAATAGGCATGGCCATTATTCATCTCAGATTTTCTGGGAAAGAAATTTACTTCAAAATTACACACCATTGAAATGTCCTGAAAAAAGCCAGCACTTCTGTATCCAGACTCTACACCAGAAGCAGCACCAAATACTGTATTCAGGAAACATGGTCACCACACATGTGGATATACAGGACTGCCAGCTACCTTGGTGTGTTTGGGTATACTGGTGGAGACCATGGGATAGAAACATTGCAGAAGCACAGCACCAGAAGTGCCTGACTATGACCTAGGAAATCCTATGATAGTTAATTACCACAAATCTGTATTTTAAACAAGTTAAGCCTCGTGGGTGAGTTACATGCACAATGTGTTTGGAACTCCTGATTTAGGAAATAATCCCCTTAAGAAAGAAAGAGTCCTACATATCAAAGATGGCCACCATCCATTTTCTTTCTTTTTTTTTTTAAAGATTTTATTTATTTATTTGACAGACAGAGATCACAAGTAGGCAGAGAAGCAGCAGAGAGAGAGGAGGAAGCAGGCTCCCTGCTGAGCAGAGAGCCTGATGTGGGGCTCGATCCCAGGACCCTGAGATCATGACCTGAGCTGAAAGCAGAGGCTTTAACCAGCTGAGCCACCCAGGTGCCCCGATTTTCTATTAGAGACCTTTGTAACCCAATTGACCCCGAAGCTTGAGGATTATCACTTAGAGGTACGTATAGAAAGAAACAATTTAGTGATGCAAACCCCTCTGTGGGTATCCTTCTGTGCACAGGGACAGGACCAGTTCAGGAAAGTTTTTACTTCCCAAATGGTCCAGAACATTTTCTGTCTCATGTTCTTATCCATCAGTGTTTTTATTAAACCAGACTACTCTGCAAGTGGAAGGGACATGCACATCTATTACACAGAGATTTATAGAAAGTAAAGTAAGATGGCAACCACCCATCCCTGGAGTAGCAGCTTTCTGTTAGGGAGAATAATGGGCTTTCTTGAGGTCATCTACTATCAGAATCTACTTAACCCAAAGCAACCAAAACCACTATCGACATGATTTTAGTTTAAGAGCCAATATTCTCACGGTGTGTTTTCAATTGACAAAGTATCTTACTGTGGGTCATAAGATATATATACAGACTATGCAGTTATACATATTATATAATATATAATACATGTATATATTAGTTTCTAGTATGAGCATCCATCCCATTCAAAATGAACTTGGATTAGGAATAATCAGAAAGTAGAAAACTTTAGGGGCGCCTGGGTGGCTCAGTGGGTTAAAGCCTCTGCTTTCGGCTCAGGTCATGATCCCGGGGTCCTGGGATCAAGCCCCGCATCGGGCCCTCTGCTCTGTGGAGAGCCTGCTTCCTCCTCTCTCTCCCTGCCTGCCTCTCCTGCCTACTTGTAATCTTTGTCTGTCAAATAAAAAAATAAAAAAATAAAAAAAAATCTAAAAAAAAAAAAAAAAA